>JAQHUG010000079.1:1205124-1220175 GCA_028555095.1 Dicrostonyx torquatus
AGTGCTGGGATTAAAGTTGTGTGCTACCACACCTTGAAGTCAACAGAGGTCAGTCTGCTTTTGCCTCCCAGGCGTTGGGATTAAAGGCGTGTGCCACCACTGCCTAGTTACCTTTTTTTTTATTTTATTACTTTCTCTCTGTATTTTTCTTTTTCTCTCCTAAGCCTACGTACATCCATACAACAGTGTGACCAATTTATAGGCCTTTTATGTCTGAATCTGTAATATTATGAATCTGTAATTCTTCACTATCCAGGAGCATTTCTCAAAATGTTAAGTACATCTTAAAAACTGATGTTGTGCTATGTAGGAGAAATATGGTACAGCCTGTTTACAGTCTAAACCTTAAGTGCGCTTTTGTTATGATAATTAAGGCAGCTCCCGCCTAAGATCAGCACATTCCAGCATGGCAGAGCCTGAGCCAAGCTGCTCCTCCTGAGCCAGATGAGCCCCTGAGCCACACAGCTCCAGGCACATAGCGCACATAGTGAGCCCAAACTGCCATCAAGCAAGCAAGCTGAAACATTCCATTCAGAAAACCCCACCAAAATGGTCTGTCTCCCTCCGGAGCCAGAGGCCACGCTGGCGGCACAGACAGAAAGCCCCCATTTTAAAACTGCCGCCGCGGTGTTGCTTTGCTGAGTCAGAAAGTCTCTCTTAAAGGAGCTATGGCAAGCCACCAGCTGTGCTAAACTTTATCTAGAATTCCTTTTAAAGCCTCCTCAGATTTTTTAAGTGGATTTAACCGGCCACGTGGGCGCCAAACTGTTGTAATTAGAGGAGAGGTGTGTGTTGTGTTCCCCAGCCACCAGCTGCTGGCCCACTCAGCCACCTGCACCCGAAATAACCACATGAGAATGGCATTCATTCAAACTCTGCCTGGCCCATTATCTCTAGCCTTTTCTTGGCTAGTTCTCATATCTAAATTAACCCATTATAAAAGTCTGTATGTCACCACGAGGTGGGTGACTTACCGGAAAGGTCTAACCTGCATCCATCTGCGACGGGAGCCTCACAGCGACTCGCTCACTTCCTTTCTTCTCCTCAGAACTTCTGCTCTGTCAACTCTGCCCACCTAAAGGCTGACCTATCTTATAAGCCAGGCAGCTCTTTATTCAACAAATAAGAGTAATACAAAATACAGGAGAACACTCCCACATCACATCAAGACAGGCCATCCAATTTTCTAACTTTGGGAGAGGATTTGAATAGACATCTCTACAAAGAAGATTCCATATAAACAATGAAGGATGAGAAAATGTTTAGATTTTGGACATAGATTTGTAGTTCTTCCAAATGTGAAACAGAGTTATCATGAGATATATCCCCAAAGACTTATCATCTATTAAAATTGTATTATATGATATATATATATATATATAACAGCATAATTCATAGTAGTAAGAAATTAGAAACAATGGATAAATAAAATATATATTAGACAAAGAATGGAATATTTTTCAATTATAAAAAAGAAAAGAAAGAGTAATACATGAATGGAAACAACTCACAGGAACTCAGCTAGTTGGTATGCAATTGTATTTGTTCTGGTTAGCTTTTCTCAACCCAACACAAACTACAGTTTCTTGAGAAGAGGGAACTTCAGTATAGGAATTGCCTCTGTTAGGTTGGCCTGTGAGCATTTTCTTGATTGATGATTGATGGATAAGAGCCTAGCCCACTAGCAGCAGTGGGTGGTGGTTTGGTTGTACAAGAGCAAATTGAATGGTGAAGAAGAAGAAGAAGCCCATGAGCAGCATTCCTGCACAGCCTCTGCTTTGGTTCCTGTCTCCAGGTTCCTGCCTTGAGTTCCTGTTCTGTTTTCTTTTAATACAATGAACTCGTTTCTCCCCAAGTTGCTTTTGGTCATGATTTTATTACAGCAGCAGCCGCTACAGTATTTATATAAAATTGCCATAGAAAGGATGTTGGGGGCAGTGCAGGAAGTGACAGCTATCCTCAGGGATAGGTTTTCCTTTCTAGAAGGATCAAAACTTAGATTGCCTAATAGCTAATGACTATCCTAAATCTTCTGAATTAAAAGGGTAAGTTTATTGTATTTGTTACCTTTATTTACTTATTTATCTATTTATTTACTTACTCAATGTGGTGTGTGTGTGTGTCTGTGTCTGTGTGTGTGTACAGGCATGCACATTATGGTGTGCATAGGAAGATGATCAAAGGACATCTTGCAGAAGTCAGTTCTCTTCTTCCACCATGCCTGTTCTAAGGATCAAATTCAGGTCATCTGGCTTGGCAGTAAGCACCTTAATCTGTTAAGCCATCTTGCCAGCCCTTAGTTTTATGGCGTTTGAATTATAGTTCAATAAATCTATGATTTAAAGAGACATCTTAAGTAAAACACATTGAAACTGTGGACATTGAGGGTTTTTGTAGCAATCTGAATTCAGAAGTCAGAACAAAGCTACAAGATAGTTGCCCTGGTACATGACAAAGATGCTATGGTTAGTATCATTGGTAACATCCATTGCATCTTCCCCTAGCCTACAGAGAAAGCCAGCTCAAACTCATAGATCAAATTCAAATGGCAAGCATATGTGTATTATTTAACCTAAATTTCCATGTTAGAATGGCATGTGACTCCTGAACTAGGGCAGGAAGGAAATACTCACTCCAGAGGATCACCTTTAGGATTTGTGGGTAGAATATGGTATGTTTGTCAGGTCGGGATGTGTGTGTGTGTGTCATGGTTTAAAAGGCTAAGAGGGTGGAGGGCCTCATCCAGGACAAAAAAAATTCTTGTTTGCATTTCATACAAAGTTGTGTTTTTCTGTAAAGAAAGCTTTAAATTATCCAGGCTAAATGACTGTGATAGTGACTTCTAGCTGTGTCTCTCTAAAACATGTATGTAAGATGTTTTTATGTCAGTCCAGCCCTCTTACATCTCTTGAATATTTTCCTGGAAGCCTTTGCATTCTCTCCTTCCCAACACTGACACATTTCTCATGGTACCTAAGATTTAAACTATCTAAATCCTCATCAGTGCTTTCTGGTAGAACTTCAGCCACAGGACATGTGGCTATCTCACTCACATCCCGTGTGATAGAATATCAAAACTGTGAATCATTCGAGTCCACCAATATTTCAGTGGCACTTTACCTCCAGGAATAGATATGTTTTCTGACAAGTTAGAGGTGTAATTCATCGAGGAAATATGTCAAGATGCATATTCCTTTCTGTGGTGCCCTAAAGAGGCTCTTCATATTTTTTAGAGGTCTGCTTTTCAATCCTGAGGCATAAGACCACAGCCAAAACATTTGAGTAACCCATCAAGTTCAGTAGCTTATTTTGTGATGTTGGTGTGTTTGTTTTGCTAAGAGAGGAAATCTCTTTATGAGAGAAGTCTCAGACTGATGGACTAATCCATTCATGAAGGCTTGCTCCCATTCTTCTCCTAAGTCGCTCCCACCAGAACACACCTTCCAATCTATAAGCTTTGGGGGCACATTCAAGCAAAACCTTATCACCTTGCACCACACGTGAAGGAAAATAGAGTAAGGAAAGCACTCTACTTTGTTATATATACCTTATCATTCGCTAGATTTTAAGTGTGTGTGTAGTGTTATATTATAGGCATGGTGATTATTTGAAATCCTCAAGTGTTATTACAGCTTGCAGGCTGCAAGACTTGCCTTCTTGGAGAGTTTCAAGATGAAAACAATTTCTGTGTGACTTTTACTGAGGAGGGGTGAGCAAATGTCACTTCAAGTAGGACACCAACAGCACACCAAGGCAATAATTACTCTACCTGAGCCTAGCTAGGTGGAATGGTAAGTTTATTTTGGTTCTTACAGGCACATGGGTGACTCAAAGGCAGACTGATTACTTGAAAACTTACCCTCAAATAAATGGCAACTCTGGGACGCTGTCTCCCTGGCGCTTCCTGCAAAGTTTGCCGACAACTCCCATAGGTTTACGCTTTTGAAACCTTGAGAAGCCCCTGTGACCCTTGTAAGGTCCTGTGCTACTTCAGCCTTGTAAGGAGCCTCAGCTTCCTTATTCTCAAGAGAACTCCCCTGCTCCATCCAGGCAGGGATGTTTCCATTTGAAAGAAGTTGCCCCTGACAAGGATGGAAACCAGTACTCTTTTTAGCCTGACCAGCTTGACTGTTCTAGAACTTTGCTACCAGAAGTGGCAATCCGCTTGCCTATCTTTCTGTGTGATACTTCTGAACCTCTTCTTTTCAAGGTCATAGACTTTCAGAAAACTTGAGTTTTAAAGCAGCACTTGAATCACTTATGGATACTTAGACAAGAAACAGGTGTAGGATGCTTTAAGTTTAAAAAAAACATATTGTATGCAATGACAGTATCTCTTTGGATGTAAATTTCTCACCCCACAGATTTTCAAAGTGCATTTGAATATTATAAAATTGGTGCAGTGGTAACCATAACCTCTCACAGAAATTCCATTGCAAATAAATAATGACGTGGACCAGCAATTGGTCAGATATTCAGAGATGCCCTAATCCTGATCCACAGACCCAGATTCAGAATTTGAACTGGATTGTGCTTCCAAAACACATAGCATTTCCAAAAGCACCAGATTGCACTGAATGGAAAAGGATGGTTGATATTTTGGTTTGAAAGTCAAGTTGTTGTCCAATGCAATAAAGGACGTTATGTAAATAGAAGCCCAAATTACACCACATTAAGTCTCCCGTTTGATCTTGAAATATTTTTTAAATTGGACATGTTGGCATTAATTCTTTTCTGTGATAATGACTAATGTTATTACCACTTTGGTATCACACTCATTAAAATCTACATAATTCATATTTGCATTCATATACACATTCACCACTTCTCCATTCCAAAAATATCCCACTGAACCCTGACCAATGTGTTTGCACATTTCCACAATGTTCCTTCTGGGATCCCCAGGCACATAGCAGAGCGAAGAGTTCATTAGGACCATGTCACCAGCATAGCTATAATTAAGGCTGCGTCAGCAATTTCAGGGTTTATAACTCGGCTGTAAAGTTGTTCTCTGGGATGAAACTCAGCACAAAAGCTCAACCTGGGAATAGATTGTTTGCCAGATCTGGGGAGGGGGGATTGATTTGGTTGTTTATGATTCTCTGTACTGCTCATCTGATTCTTTGTGGCATTTGAATCAGGATCTTTTATGAGCTTGGTGATCATGAAGAACTGACATTTTCACCAGTGTCTTTGTGGCCGTCACCTAGACTGTAAATATTACAGTGACTCGGCCAGCGTACCTGCTTCTATTCCTTGAGTGGGGATGAAACACACAGGAATGCAGTTAACGTGAAGCAGGGGTTACTCTAATTAGGTGGGAATTGTGTCAGTCCATTCAAGTTGATGCTCTGTAGTTGGCCATATATTCTTGTCAAGTACGTACTGAGGCAAACACCCTCAAATTGCTCTGGGATATGTAATTGGTAAATCACTGCAAATGGTCAGAAAGATTTAGATCCAGCTCTGTTAGGAAACTGCTAACCACGCTCCTAGCTGAGGTGCACTTGATGGCTGCTTAGGGACCAGTAGATTCACTGAGAGCTTTCCAGTACCTCCATGATGATCCCACACCTGTGCACCCACGTGCACATCAGTGGCACTAATACGACCCAGTGGAATAAATAAATACATAGAAAAGTCAATAATTAGAGAAGGAAATGATGTTGGAAGGGGTGTGGTGGTGGAACTTTGGAAAGTTGGAGGAGGTCAGTTATTATGGAGTGGATACAATCAAGATACATTGTTTAGATGTATGAATTTTCCAAAGAACAAATACAAATTAAGAAACAAAGAAAACTACCAGCCACATTTAAATGAAACTGCAGGGGAAGCCTCCCAGCTGGAAGGCCCCAGAATTCTGTACATCCTTGGCCTGTTTACAATTGACTTCTCTTTTTATATTAATTTTGCTATTGGAAAATTTCATATGTGCATAAATACATTCTGTTCACTTCCCAAACTCTTGTCTTCCTCCTGTTGCTACCAGTCTTCCCTCATAGGTATCAGTCTGTCTTTCAGATCCATGAATGTTTGTGTAAGTCCCATCCATCTTTGGAGGCCCTGCCCCTGTGCACGCCAAACCTTGACCCCTCCCCCGAGGAGCAACGAGACAGCCGCCAAAACTTTGACCACCTCCACTCCCCCCCACCCCTGCGCCCAAGTCTTTTTAAGTTTCCACTTGGCCTTTTTTCTTTCCCTGTGGTTTGCGGCTTCCCGGTTTCCCTCGGGGCCACCAGAGAGGGCAGAAATCCCATTAAACCTGGACCTCCTTTAATTTGGCTCATTCTCATTTGGCTTGATTGGGAATTTTGCGTCGGCAGAGAGGTCACATTAGGAAAATTCCTAACAGTTTTGTTTTGTTTTACGACTCATTTAGTTTAGCCGGGCAATCTGTGTGAACACTAAGATAGAACTATCTATTGGAACTTGGTGGGGGATGCTCAGTGAGTCTAAAACTCAAGATAATAGTTACCCCATTATGTGAATACATCTATAGCAAATAGTCTATCAGTGAAGGCTGGGCTTCCTTATCCAATCCTTCATCCAGTTCTGACTGTTGCCTGATTTGTTCATCTGTACTTGGGGGAAGGGACAGGATTAAGAAAGAGGTAAGAGACAAGAGACAACAGATAGAATTGGAAGGGCATCCAGTGCATACTGTGATCTGCCTAAGTTTACTACTCAGAATTCTTATATACTCAAATCCAAAAGAGAGGGGAGGGCAAACAAACAAACAAACAAAACCAACTTCTTTACCATAAAACAAGGAACAAACAAAGTAATTTCCTCCACACATCTCCAAACATAAAGTAACGATACCCAAGAACAAAATACCCTTTTGTCTAGGCAACACATACTGTAGCCACACCTTAGGTCAAAACATCCTGTCGTATAACCTTGAAGGAGCAAGAACTCTCTGATCTTTAGTCAAAGTGGAGCAGATTCATGTCTGTGGGCTCTGACACCCAACCCAGTCCAGGCCCCTGCAGTTGCTGTGAGATTCTGGTTGCAATGGTTGGGTTTTGGCCAAGAGATGACATTTCTTGGCCTTCTCCCTGTCTTCTGATTCTTATTTTCTTTCTACCCCCTTTACCTAAGACATTCCAAGAATCTCTGAGGTGATCATATACATGTCTTATCTATGGCTGAGCATTCATCCATCACTTATTCTCAAACATGTCTCTGCACTAAGCTCTGTTCACTGGAAAGAGAAGCTTCTATGACTAAGACTATAAGGAATGTGTCTATAAATATACAGAAGACAGTCTGATGCTGTGTCAGTTAAACTAAATAGTATTCAGTTCCTCCCTAGGGCCTGTGATATCCTTGGTCCCATTCTTTGTTGTTTTATAACATTTTTTGTACCAGGCATGTTTTTCTTTGTCCTGTGCAGCAGATCCCAAATCCAATCAGACAGCAGTTGGTGGACTCCATAACTTACACAGTGCACACATCTTACCTGGTTGCTCTTCTTAAGATCATAGATTCCAGGCTGCATAAAACTGTTGATGGCCATTCTCCCCAACAGCCTGCATAGCACCTCTGGGAACTATGACCGTTATCTAGCAAAAGGAGACTTCTAAGCAGTCCCAGTAGGATGTCTCTATGTCATGTATCCAAAGTGCTGCCTTACCCTCACCTTCTCCTTTGCAGATGTTGCTGTCTTGAGACACCTGACTATAGTCCTCAAGAATGGAACAGGAGTTCACTCCCCTTGTAGTCAATTTGTGGTTAGAAACATTCTCATATTTGCTACAAGTTCAAATGCAGTCTTAGTCTGTTATCCGAATAATTAGAGTGCCATGCTTTTTTTCAGTGAGGGATTTACTGTTTATGACATGTTTAATAATTACAAACTGAAACTCCAGCAAAATGAAATAGGATTCAAACATTCTTCCACTTCTTTTAATGTGTCTGGCTTTGGACAAATGACTTAACACCATTAAGCTTCCATTTCTCATTCATAATATATAGATGCCTACAAGGAATCGGGTAAAGTATAAAATTTGACAGCCCTGCAAAGCATAGCACTTAACGACATAGTGGCTATTATGTCAACCTGTATTTGGCCTAATTGGAATGGCTTTTTAATTTGTCATCTATCATTTGTTTATTCACTCATTTTCTCATCGAGTTGCTTCTACTGTGACAGACACTCTGATGTGATGCTGGAGAATATGCAGATCTAGATTGCTACAATCCCTTTCTTAAATACAACTCTAATGAAAGAGACAGAAAAGTGATTGGATAAATAAAACATTCGTGAGTTTGGACAGGTGCTAAGAAGGAAACAGGTAACAGATTAAGAAGGAGACTAGCAACCAGGAGATCGAAATGAGTCTTAATTCTCAACATCCAGGGAAGCCTTCCAGGAGAAGGTATGCATAATGTTGATGACATGTAGCATCCAGGGATGTCTTCTAGGAGAAGGTATGTAAGAAGACCCACGCAGGACAAAAATCTAGGGCCAGCAGGAGCCTGCAGTGGAAGTGCCTGGGATGCTCAAGAATCTCATAGAAGGATGATTTGCTGGGCCACAGGGAAGGTCAGTGCTGTCTGAATCTTCAGGTTCTTTCTCACCCAATAACCTGAGAAAATAACCAACAGTTCCGAGAGCAAGAAGGCATTCCTTTTGATGACAACTGAATGAGTAATCAAGGGAAACTCAGACTCTAAGGGTGCCTTCTTCTTGATGGTTCTGGGTGTGAAGTCTTTACTAGGAATGGGCTGTGAGAGAGTGTGTGACACTCATGCTGCCACCAGAACTCCTCATGGGCAGGGAAGGGAACAGACCTCCAGCAGCCCATAATTTGGGCATAGTTGCATTTGTCTGGTATCGTTATTATGTAATCAAGTAGGGAGTTTAAAACAGCATTCAGATCTAGTCACTCCTGTTTGGAGTCCCGTGTGGTAACAGGGTAGGTATATGTGATGCCTCAGTATTGGGAAAGTGAGATCATGTGGTTTCAGTGTCCAGGTTTTAACTTTTGTGACCAGGAGTCATCTGACTGGCAGGGTGACAGCAATCAGTATTTTAGGGACTTAAGATGGAGAGAATAAAATAATAAGAATATCTTGAGAGGAAAAGGGCAGAGGGTGTAACAGCAGCTTTTCATTCATGAAAGGAACTTCCATTCCACTTGAGGTATGATGAGAAGCTCAGCAGAGATGGTAGAATGTGGCACTAGGGTTTAAATACAGAAGGGCTTCCCTATAGACTCCCGCTTAAGAATTCTATATTTAATTTCCAGCTGTCCGTGCTGATTGGGAAAGTTGTGGAAACTTTAAGAGGTGGGAAAAGTAGGCTACTGGGGGAGGGTGCTTGAGAGTTGGTTGTCCACCATTCTCCCACACACTTTCTGTCTGCCATCAAGTGAACATCTCATAGGCTCCTGCCTCCATGATGGTCTGTCCTAGTACATGAGGGGGAGGGGTAAGAGATGATGGACTGGCTGCCTTAGAACAGTGAACCAAACCCAGCATGATCCTCTCTTCCAGTTCTTTCAGTCCAGCTGTGATTAAACTCATGCCAGAGTCATATTCTTCAAGAAGCATATCTCAAGTTGGTCAGTGAAAGCTGTTTTTAAGAAAGACAATGGTGACTCTGATCGAAAGGGCTTTCAGTAAACAACCATGTCTGGAACTGTCTGTGAGATGCTTGGAGATGTTAGACGGTCTCATCAGTGTACAGAAGAGGGCACGAGGTGGTGCTAACAAGGGTCCCACTTGGTGAAAGTTGCTTCTGATGGCAGAACCATTCAAGACTTTGGTCCTACAATTTGAAAACACATATGGTATTGTTAGTCATAATCCCATCATATTGTAACCTGTTCACATCCAGGAAAACAGGGTGTGGTATCTCCCCTGCACACATCCTTGTAGGAAATACCACGTTTGGTGCTTTTAAAAATGTAAAATTCAAAGACAGGTACAAGATCACCATATTTTCCTCATTTCCTCCTCTCTAGACACAAAATACCTATAGACGTGTTACATCACAGTCTTTCTAAACAGTTTTCAGAACTTAATTTGAGTGCTTCAGTATCACAAAGTGAACATGGAATTCAAATTTTTACTAGAATTTTTTTTGGTAAGTATCATGTTACTCTAATTTAGTGTTTTTGTTTTCTTTATTAATTGTAAAAACTACATTGAGGGCTTTTCTTTTGCTCTGGTTGTGCTATTAGATTATTAAATAATAATGTAGGAACAAGCAGTTGGCTGTTGCTTTCTTCAAGGACATCTTGTTTCCAACTCAATACTTGAGGAACACAGGAAATGCATTCTCTGTAAATTGTTCCAAGTGATATCATCTGGTCTTCATGTTCTTGATCTTCTCTCCAGATGCTCTAGTTATTATCTTCAAATAAAGAAGCCGATGATACACAGGGCACTTGCCTTCTCTTAGATTATGTTGTAGACTCAGTTAGGATCTTGAAGAGATGCTTGCCCATGGAGTTGTTTATGCCATAGCCTTCACTTGTGGTTGATTCCCTTTGATTCTTTACCTGTGTGTTTCTGGAAATGCAAAGAAATTATATGCATGGTTAAATGTCAGAAGATTTTGATTTATCTGGTACACACCAAATTGCCTCATTCACATGATGTTGTTTCTCACTTAAAACATTTAGTTATAGATTCATGGAGGATAGGCTGTGAATTATCACTCTACAGGGAAGAACTGTCAAACTCACAGCAAGTGAGAGATAAAGAATGGTGTACAAGGACAGGGCTGCCTCACCTTCAGGCAGGTTTTGTTTGGACAACTTGTGTCTGAGCAAGACATTTGCTGATTTAACACAGAAACTGGGTTTTGTACATTTTGAAAACTCACATGGTTGGCAAAAATCAGCAAGAACTGAGTTCTCCATGCTTCTGCTGGAGGATGTGCCTGTCTTCCTTCTTTGGTAAGATCTCTACCACTGCCTAGCTTTCTTGAAATCTGATATGATTCAGTCATTTTTAACACTGCCCGCCCTCCGTAACCTCAAGTGTGCAGTCACCAGGACAGTGACAATGGCTGTGTGGGAGAAGGCAGCTTCTGAACTGGTCCTCGGGTATCCTTTGCTCATTCTCATGCTTCTGTGCTTTCTCCCTTCTGGAGAATGGCTTAGGTCTAATGAATTTCTTCAGAAACTACCAGAATAAAGCAGAAGTGATGGGATTTCACTTCTGAACTTGTATCATAAAATGTGGAGGCTTCCTCCTGCCTTCTCTGCTTGCTTGCTTTCGTGATGCAAGCTGCCTAGTGAAAGAGGCATAAAAGTGAGGGCCCGCTGCAAGAACCGATGGAGAAACCAGGCTCCACATTGAGCAGCCTAGGAATAGAATCTAAGCCAAAGTCACAAGAGTGAGGCTCTCTTTCCTTCCCCCTAGACAGTGTGGAGAAGAGCCTCAGTTCTGATTCAGTCCTTAGCTACATCCCTACTAGATACCTAGGAAGCAGAGGGCCTACGTAAATTGTGCCTAGATCCCTGGCTTTGAGAAACTGTGTCTTGCTTTATATTATGAAATTTTATTCCAAGCCATTAGATAACAACAGATAAACAATATGCCTTGCTTTAGAAAAGGCAGCTCATAGAAAAGAACACAAAGACATTTCCTTAAGGAAAACTATGAACTTTGCTCCTCTTTTGTCTATAGTTTTAATAAAGGTTGTTTTCCTCAGCCACTGTGGCATGAATTAAGGGTGACTCGTGGTGGGTGAGTTAATAGTTGTAGACTCTGACCTTCTAATATGTTGTTTGTATGAAAATTGTCCGTTCAAAGTCCAGTCCTGTGGCACAGGACATTTGGGGTGAGAATGGAGCTAAAAGTTTCCTATCATCTAGTGATGCTGTAGCCAGCATAACACAGCAGCATATGAGACATGACTTCTCATTTGGGATGATGCGGGTACCAACAAGCCCACTGCAATGTCTGTCACATAGAGGCAAGCATATGCGGTTAGTACAAACTTTTAATAATGATAATAAAAGACTATGTTGATGGTTTGTATGTTTGTTATATACCTTAATTCACTTGTTCTTAGCACGCGCTGGACTTACACAGTGTTTCCTGTAATCCAGCATGCATGTTGCCAGAAGTCGTCTCATAACCTAGTATCCATATTGACCATCTCTTGAGTACGTCTAGCACTCATACTGAGATACTGGCCTATACCCTCTAAGTGCAAATGAGTGTGTGCTCTGAGGCCCACCTAATGCCACAGGCCTCAGTCACTGTCCCAGGAACTAAGCAGCACATATCCACACTGATTATTCTGATTTCTCAGTCCCTTCAGATACACTTTCAAATGTTCTAATCATCAAAAATACGTCACAGATACTCAAACAGAATGTTACTGGCCATGACCAGCTCCCATGGTGCCCGACTAGAAGTGCGGCAGAATCAAAAACAGGTTTCTTTTGCACCAGTTCAGAGAAGGGAGGGGTTGCAATATTCATCTAAAACACTGGGGAACAGTCTAACGGAGGATACCATGAGAATCATGGGACTAAATCATGGTAAAGATTATGTGAGACATGAAAGCCATTCTTGACTAATAAGTTGTGTAACCCTTAGAGCACTATTGGCTATCTGGTTCTCAGTGGGAAAACGGGTTACTCTATTCAGTGAGTTTTGTAAACACCCTCCATGGCATTGTGCTGTGTGTGGAGATGAATGTGTTAGAGTGCTGTGGGGCGTCCTTAGTTCCTGAGGTTGTGACATTTAGGTTCTAAATGCTACACACAATACACTAGTTTTTGCTTCAAAAATGTATTAACAGCTTAACATATTCAAATATCAGAGATGGGAATTTGGGGCACCTAG
The DNA here is from genome assembly GCA_028555095.1 of Dicrostonyx torquatus. Classification (NCBI taxonomy): domain Eukaryota; kingdom Metazoa; phylum Chordata; class Mammalia; order Rodentia; family Cricetidae; genus Dicrostonyx; species Dicrostonyx torquatus. The sequence goes on from JAQHUG010000079.1 coordinate 1,217,941, forward strand.
TGCTAAGCTGCTTACTTGGCTGCTGGTTTAGTGTTTGATGGCTTCATGCTTCAGCCTCCTGAGTGCTGGGATTAGAGACTATACCACCACACTGGGCAAATATTTATTTCACTTTGCCTTGTTCGGGCAGTTCTGGGAATAGAACCTAGAGTCTTATACTTGCTAGGGAAGCCTTCTACCCAGACCAGAAATCAGCTGCCTAAGATTCTTATTGACAAACACATATACATATTTTAATATGTGTTTTTAAGGAATGTCCTTAACGCATTTCTTTACATAAGCCTTGTACTCTTGAGAATCTTACATAAAGCATACTGCGCTCTGTACTGTATACATTTGTTAGCAATTTCAGTGAATTCAGTTCGGATTTTAGTAGTAGTGTCATGTTTTATGGATGTTGTTTATATTTTATGCATATGATGGCAATAACTATGGGTTAGACTGAATTGAAAATGGAAAGAAATATAATTTATGTCTGGGTCCAGGAGGTTCACAGATAAAACAATAAATCTTCAAAGTCAGGTTTATTATCAACTGATTCGATCCTCCCAAGTAATTATTCCATCATCGAAACATAGCAATATTCAATACATTTGACTTGAGGGGTATGTGTGTAGTCTTAGCATCAATCAATAACACCACCTACCTCCTTGCTTCAGGTAAAAATGTTGGTTTGGGAGGATTTTAGCTGTGCAAAAAGAGATTCACTGAATAATTTTTGCCCAAGTTCACCTTTTCAAGTTTTCCTGGGACCACTCATTGTGCATCAAGTGTGAGGAGTAGATCAAAGGTTAATGATACTTAATTGGGCTTCATTAAGTGGTAATATAAGTTCTGGAGCTTCTCATTACACTCCAGGATTGGACAGGAGTGTCATAACATCAAGAAATAATGAACTAGAAGCCATGCATTATCATGCACTGGAACACTCCAGCCACTTATTATGTTTCAGATATATTGTCTCCACTGAGGTATAAAGTGAGGTGCATATTAATGTCTTGGTCAAGTTCCAGCTTTGAGAAGACCGTATTTTCATATCATAAAGACTTTCTGATTGGAACTGTTAGGATTTAGAAGATGATTGGAGGCTGTTTATCTTTTATTATTATTTATTAGCTGCCCTCAGCCACAAGAGACAAGGTTATTTGATCATTCCCCTGGGGGTGTACAGTCTACTTGAAACAGTTTCCTTTCCCTGAATCTCTTTTGAATTTAGGGACTGTCTATCCCCTCGTTTCTGTGGTTGGCAATTTCTAACCCACTAAATGAAAATAATATATTTGCAAGTAAGCATAGTCTATTTATATGAGACTCCATCCTGCAGCTCTCATTCTGATTCTAGGATGGGAACCCATGCATACAAAACAGTAGTAACTGCCATTAACATGCCAAAGAGAATGAATGCACAAGTGTGTAGTATAATGCCATGTGCTTCAGAGATAACCACAAGGATGGGATAATGAGCTGACCTTGGTCCTGTGCAGCACACAGTTAATACACCGAAAAGGATACTGCCCTTCATCACAATCGGATGTAATTACTCCTAATCTGTAACCCAAGCAGAGCGCTCAAGCTGCTTATCCAAACACTAACATTAAACTGCTTCTGTCTGAGATGCCAGCATGACGTGTCACATTGCTGTGCCTGGGAGACGGACTGGGCAGACAGTGTGTTCCCTGAACTGTGTTCTCCCTTCAGTTTCCTGTGAATAAAGGAGTAAATGATAAGTCAACACTTTGTAATGATTCAGATGATTAATGGGATACGGTAAAAGATCACATGACTCTCATCTGAAAACAAGTATTGTCTTTGTTGATCTTCGCAAGGGGAAAGGCATAAAAATTACTAGAACCCATATTTTAGGAATGCCATAAATATAAGGTAAAGCAACGCATTTTTCTTATTTAAGATGTTAATCTCTGTGTGTTAAATGCCATTTTATCCCATTTATTTCAAATTAATAAATTTTAGTCCTATTATGTGACAGGAAATAGGTCTAGACAGTGCTCACATAAAAACCACAGTTCTTGTCTCAAACAGAATAAGAGGTAGTTTCTTTTGGAGCTGTTATATTCTTTAGGATCATACTCCAGGAGCACAGATTTAGGTTACCCCAAAATCCAAGTTCCAATGTGGAAGTATTTTTTTAATATATAGTTTTGAAGAACAAAGAGCCAGTTTAAAATACATTGGTGGGTGCACCAGAGAGGCTGTTGTAAATAGGAGGAGAGGTAT
>JAQHUG010000079.1:1227822-1255751 GCA_028555095.1 Dicrostonyx torquatus
AAATACAACCAGCTGTGTCCATTTACTTATATTTGAAGTTGTATTTAAATTTGGGCTTGACCACTTAGGACCGGAATAAAAATTAGGGGGTTTATCCTTGAGAAAGTTGGATGATTCCACAATCATTAATGGCCCATATCTCTTTATCTAGGGGTGGGACCTTGTGAGATTTCTTATATTCATTGTTTACTTGAGACTCACCATATCTTATATATAGTTTGCGTTTCCTGAAGCAACCCAGGTTCTTGTAAAGAGTGTTTTGTATTTCCATTAAGAATTTGATCTAATTTCCTTAGGCAGCTCACTGCATTTTCTTAAGTCAGAATTCCTTTCTCTTACACTGAAGGCAACTTTGCAGTAGAAGAAAAATGGCGGCTTTGGGTTGCCATCCAGCATTTGACATGAGACTCTGCTGGTTCAAGCATGGTCTCATGCCCTGTCCTTTTGCTTCCTTAATGGATGTGTGTGCCATGGAATGGAGAGGGTTTGTGAGCATTACTGGCTTTCTATGTTCAGACTCTGGCCATCAGCTCTAGACAGTGAGATTCAGGTCGGATATATGCTAATGATTGAGTTATCCAGGACTGACTTATATAAGTCATCTCTGGTGAGTAGAATAAAATTTTGGAATATAAGATTACAGGATGGAAGTTTATGGAAAGTGGAGATTATGTGTTGCTCACTGTCATATTCCCAATGACCACATATATAAATGCTCAACAAATGTTGTCTTAAGAAAAGAAAGGCTGTAGTAGGCATTATGGTTAGTATGTTCTCATCCTGTCCTTGGCCTTTATCCTTCAATATGCTTGTCCACATGCTAGTGTTCCTGACATACAACATGTAGCCCAAGAGAGAAGCATGTTTAAATTTTTTCTTCAAGCTTAGCTTTAATGATGCTCAAACCCATTCCTGTTCTTCTTACCGCTGTTCCATAGATTCCTGTTTCTGAAATGCTGGTTTAGATGTCTGTTCATGACTGGAGAGATTATTTAGTTGATGAAGTATTTGCCCTGTACATATGAAGATATGCGTTCCTTCTTTAGAATACACTTTTTTTAAATCCAAATTGAAATAAAAAGGTGTGCATGGCGGCATACACTTAAGAATTCCCATATTAAGTACAGATGGAATTTAGGAAGTGACTGGTAAACCAGCCTAGCCTTTTTAGTGAACTCCAGGCTTAGGAGAGATTCTACGCAAACAAAATAATCAAAAATTCATATTAGATGGTTCTTGAGGCATAACACCCAATTCTGACCCCTTGCTTGTACTTGCACACACCTGTACCCATGAACATACATGCATGAACTGTACTTGCACATATCTGTATCTATACATGCATGAACATAGACCCCCATGATTGCCTATATCAAATATGACTGCCCACCAAAGCTCTGCCTTATCTGGATTTCAGAGTCTCATTGGGAAGTTCCCACCTGACACTGGCTCTCTCATAGTTCACCTGTGGCTCAGTAACCAGAACTATATCACGGATATGTGACCAAGGTAAAAATAAAATGCAATAGGTAAATTCTTGTTCCCAGTAATAATAAGCTGAATCAAAGCTTGTCTCTTTGATTACAACATGACTTGTACTCAAACTCTTTAATCTCTGATTCTTTAGCTCTACACTGAGATTGATGCTTTTCTTTCTCATAGGATGCTTTAAATTGAAAATGAGACAATTCACGATAAGGGGTGCCATAATACCAGGCATAAAGCTGCCGTTAATACCACTGCTGTCACTGCTATAATTCCTAGTGTCACCATTGGCATTATTAGTCATTGGCATGGAGGAATTTCCTCTAGATTGTGACTGAACTTTGAAGCGTCAGGTAGAGAGAAGCAGATTGTTTGATGAGAATGAATTAGAACAAAGGAAGCTGGTGAACTTCAAAGCTATTATATCAAGCTACTGTGGTTGATGTGAATTGCCTTGCTCTACGTGAGGGAGAGTCTATCAGAAGAATTGCTGCTTAGTTATGTGGAATCAGCCTGCTTCCTACCTTGAGAGGCATCAGAAAAGAGATATGAAGGAACTCTAACATTTTGTCATTCTATTCTCCATTCCTGATCAGTTGTCAGTCTTTTATGTCTCCATCTCTGTATGAAAGAAATGATTAAATAGATCACAGCTGATCTTGCATCCTCTGCAGGACAGCCTGGCAGCCTCTCTAGGACTGACCACATTTCTGAGTATATTCTAGATGATAGCAAGAAAGTCTTGGAAGGCAAGACCCAAGTCCTTCCAGAAGGTGGTTTTACTCACTAACTTTAATTCAATTTCTGTGACCTTTGTTTTCTGAAGGCAAAACATTAACATGGGAGCTTTGTCCTCTCAGACGCCAATGTAGAGGCTAGTGTAAAGCCTTTCCTCCACACCATAAGGGTCACCACATACATTCTTATAAAAATGCATGTTAACAAGGGAAGAATACAGTAGATTAATTCATTTTATTTGACACAGGAACATTCACTAACTAAGACGCAGAACTCGGTTGGACTTATGATTCATATGCTCCATGGGTGTCATGGCATAGATAGCTATGTGGAAAGGTGGTTGTTCTAAAACAGTAATACCTATGTTGGTAGGATGAGAAGAGAAAATAAAGAGAACACTACGTGTCTGTGTTCTTCTGGCCTCTCTGTATAGGCTTCTTCCTCCAAGATGTGGAGCAAGAACTCTTCTGGAATAAGAGACTTACTAACAATAGGAAGAATCTGGTTTGGCAAGAAAAGCTTACTGGCTGGTTTTTTTTTTTAAATTTTGAATTAAGATCCTATGGTTCTATTTATCTGGAACTGAAGAATCAACTGTGATTAATAAGATACCAGAACTACTGAAGTAAAATTGTGCTTTGCTGGGATATTTGATGCTGGTTGGCTGGAGCTAAGAAATTAGCGGTGATTCAGAAGAGACCAGTATCACTGAGGTGAAATCTTCTGAGAAGTATTTCATGAGAGCACAGAGAAACTGTGTTCCAAAGATGGTCAAGTTTGTGCCTAGTCCTGGCAGCCAGACTTGGTAATGTGATGTTTAAGTGTCACCAAAGTGGTACTAGTTTTGAAGGCATGAAGGGGTCATGGAGATCATGAAACTTGGCACTATGAGAAGCCAGAGAAGTCCCTCGGTGAAGCCTCACTCAGTGGCAATTGAAGGCCCAGGACTGAAGGGGTCATGCAAAAAAAGTTGAGTTTTGGCACCATGAAGAGTGCCTATGAGAGGCTCTTAGTGAAAGTGCAGCCCAGTTGCAGCACGGGACTCCAGCATTTTGGAGATGTATCAGTAGAAGGTCACTAAGAACAGTAACAGTAGGAGAGTCGAGCCAGCTGGTGCCTAATAGCAAGCTGTGTATGCTTCAGGGGGCAGAGCCAGAGAAGTAACCCAAGCCCTTTAAGGAGTCCAGAAGATCGTGAATGGATCCCAGATACTGAACAGCTGGAATTTTGTTTTCCCTTAAATGTTGACTGTGCCCTGACTTTTTCCCTCTTGAAGTAAGAACATATTTTATTGAAACCCACAGTTGAAAGACTTTGATTTTTGAAAGACTTTGGATTTTTTTTAAAAAACAAAATGGTTACTAAAATTTTAGTGTGTTTGAATTTGTAAACATTATGGTACTTTTAAAGTTATTTGTGTTATTAATGTGAGCTCTTGGGGGATGAATAAGAAAGGAAGAGTTGTGGCTTAATAATGATGTGTGTTTGTATGTCAAGTTGATGCGGGGTCAGTTGTACTGGCCGGTTTTGTGTGTCAACTTGTCACAAGCTAGGGTCATCAGAGAGGAAGGAGCCTCAGTAGAGGAAATGCCTCTATGAGTTAAAGCTGTAAGGCACTTTCTCAGTTGTGATTAGTGGGGAGGACCCAGTTTATAGCCCTCGCTGGGCTGCTGGTTCTGGGTTCTATAAGAAGGTGGGCTGAGCAAGCCATGGGAAGCAAGTCAGTAAGATCTCTATTCCATGGCCTCTGCATCAGCTCCTGCCTGTGGATCCTGCCCTGTTTGAGTTTCTGTCCTGCCTTTCCTCAGTGATGACCAGCAATGCTGAAGTGTTAGCCTAATAAACGCCCTCTCCAAAACTTGCTTTTAGGTCATGGTGTTTCGTCACAGCAACAGAAATCCTAATTAAAACAAAGGGTAACAATTTTTATGCCCTACTTTGAGAAGGGGAATTCTTTGTTTCTTTGACCTGCCTTGAGTAAGAGATAGGTAGAGGAAAGAGAAATCTGGAGATCAGGAGGGAACGCTATGTTTGAGGCCTGCTGTCTTTCAGATCCAACCTTTTCTGAGCCACAATGCCATTATCCTGTGAAGTTTCTCTGTGTTCTTCACACCATTTGTCTTGGTTGTTTTTCAGAAGGGCAAAATGAATTGCAGCCAGACCCTAGTATACCCGGACCTGCTTCAGTGGGAGCATGGGAATTTCTACCACATGCCTACATGATCCTCTGTGTGTTGAGTTTGAGGGAGAGCCTTATCCTCTATGTGAAGCACATGTGTACATAAAAGGAGGAGTTTGTGGAAGCAGACTAGGTAATTCTCCACATGGACCATTATTTTTTCTTACTGATTTGTATCTAACAGGGAAAAATAAAACTTCATGTATTCCTAATTAAGTGTGTGTCTGGCACTTTCCATAGCAAATACTATGGACTTCCAGTGAGGCTGTGTACTGGTTCATTTTCTTTCAACTTGACCCAAGCTAGGGTTATCTGGGAAGAGGGAACATTACCTGAAATAATGCTTCCAACTGATTAGCCTAGAAGCAACTCTGTGGAACATTTTCTTGGTTAGTGATTGATGTGTAGAACATAATCCACTAGGGGTAATGCAACCTCTGGGAAGGTGGTCCTGGATTGTGCAAGAAAGCAAATTAAGAAAGCCATAGAGAGCAGGACAGGAAGTAGCATTCTATGATCTCTGCTTCCAGTTCCTGCTGCTAGGTTCCTGCTTGGGTTCCTGCCCTGACTTCCTTGGTCAGTGATAGACTGTGTTTGGGATATGTAAGCCAGACACACCCTTTCCTTCCTAAGGTTGTTTAGGCCAGTGTTTTATAATAACAGCAGTGCAGTAAATTAGGACATACTGGCATGTTAATTAAATACCCTGATCAGTTTTTTTAGATACTCCTTGTAATATAGTTTTCATATTTCAGGAATCTTAAAAGTCCATCAGCCAGGGCTGGTTGAGTCCAGAGGTTCTGCTTCAGTTGGCCTGGATAATGAATTCAGAAGAATTCTACAGGAATTCCTGTGAAGGAAGGAGGTGTTGTTTTAAAATAAGACTATTATATGTGTATCTTGATTTTGACTTATTTTCTATTGTTTGGCTTTAAAGCCCAATTTTAAACACAAGAGTATTCATTTTTCTATAAGGTGTATAGTCTTATAATGTCCACATTTGGGCATCCCCAAGAATATCAGGCTTAGGACATCTCCAGACAATCACTGATCCAGTTTTATAGCCCTTTTTAGGGATGGTTGTCATGGAAGCACTTACTGAGCTTGTTCAAGCAGTAGAAAGCCAAGACTTCCCTTGAATGCCACTGAGCACCTTCATAGCAACCTGGAACTGAGCCTGTGGTATGCAAATGAAGTTAGAAGTCACATTCAGTCATTTTTCTTCTTCCTGTGTCTCAATAGGAATGGGGAGAGCAGGGTTATCTGTAGAAGTGACAGAATAAAGTGTCACAGGGAAACTTATTGTATAGGGTAAGTTCTAGACTAGTAACCTAGACTTTAACCATTTCTCTACCCTAATGCTGTCATTTTGTTGTTTGTTTGTTTGGTATTAAAGGCAGTAGAATCCAGGGGAAGGAGAGATGACTTTAAAATGGGACCATTACTTGGATTAAGAAAATGACATGACTAGGCATCTTTTATAAAGTTTCCTACAAATATTTGTGAACCACGAAGCAATTCCAATTTCCACTGTGGGTAATTTAGGAAGTCTGACTGATGTCACCATAATCCAGGACCTATTTGATTTGGTCGTGGTGCAGCAATTTCCTTCATGCCAGATGGGTTGTAGAATGTGTCACTCAGGAGGTTCCTTCTGGCCCCTGCTTTCCTTCCTAAAGTCCTGCTCATATGTGTCATTTGCTCCAGCTCATAAGTACTTCTTGTATTTTGATCTATGAGATGTATCCTCACTGCAGTCCACTGATGTTTTTTCATTGAGTACTTATTATTTATGAGACTATAGGGAGTGAGTGATAGAAGGCTTGCTGTCATGGAAACCACAAAGAAAAGAGTAGAATTAAAGTGAGATTGAGAAGTCTGACAACATATGGGGCTCTGATAACAACTTGAAGGGGCAGGAGGTTTGATGAGCCACATGGGACCTCAAGCTTGATCAAGAATATTCTTCCAGATAAGGAGTCCTGTGTTACATACAGTTCAATAGAAGGGGAAAAGTAGAAATGCAGCAAGAGGAGCCTAGGAGGATGAAAAAGCAAAGGATTTCAAGAAAAGAGGGAGGTTTGTGGCATAAGCACACAGTGGATGGGAGGAAATGAGATTGTGGTGCTCTTTATTTATTTATTTATTTATTTATCTTTATTTGTTTTGAAATAATGTCTCACTACATAACTCAGATGATACACTGTACTTTTCCCAGTGTCCATGACCTCACACATGCTAACCGTCCTTCCATCTCTGAGCTTTCTACATCCTTAGATTCTATTGTGAACTTCAGAAGCCTCATTTCGATAATGAGGATTAAGAGTCATTGAACTATTTTCAGAATGAGGAATTAGTCATAGTACCTGTTTCTTTCACCTAAAGAAAATCACAAATTCCAGTTAGGCACCATGGTGTTTAGGAGCTGAGGGCTGGCAGAAGACAGATATCTTAGATATTTTTATATTATTTATCTAAGTATTAATTTATTCTAAAAAGACTTGGAAATACCTAATTTAAGTCCACAAGGTTCCAAATTTTTATCAAAAAAAAAACCCTAGAAAATAACCAAGTTAAACAGAATTCATAACAAGGAAACTCATCCAAATCACTTCTCTTTGAAATTTAAACAAGGAAACAAAAGTTCAAACACATCTCTTCTGCATTAAAAAGCCTTCTGTTCTCTCTAAGCAGAGCTACTTTTGTTGTGGTCTGAAGCTGGGAATCAACCCAAGCAGATACAAGAGGTTACTGCAGGGAAAGATTTAAAGCAGGGCAGCACAAAAGAAGGCAGAGGGGAGGAGCTTGATCAATCAGGGCCTCAGAACAGACTCAAAGCTGAACAGCAACCCCTAATGAATGTCAGTTGAAGCAAGTATTTTAGCACAAAATTTACAAACATTTGTTGCCAAGTTACAGTTAAAATTTACACCAATCAGGTTTTAAAAATTAGGGGCTGCCTTGAATTGTCAACTGCCATACAACACAAGCTTTTAATCCAGCCAATCAGATTCATTTGTTTTCTTCTGTTGTTCGGAATAGCCATGATGTTTCTAAAGAACTAAAGATGCATAACCACTCTTTCTACTGGTGAAAGAGAAGGTTGCTCAGTTCCCCTAGGGCCTGGGAACCTGAACTTTGTTTCACTTTATGGAATAAAATGGAGTCTGAAGTCAAAATGGCAGTACTTAGAACAAGGTGTCTTTTGCCTATTCCCAACACTTTGAAATTTGCTTACATTGACAAGGATAGAAATTTCAGTAGAGTTTTCTATGGTGACTCTATTGCCTTCTTGAGAATATGGCTGACATCATTTTCCTCCAGGCAAAGATGACTCTAAAATTATAATATGAGTCAGTAGAAAAATATTTTGATTCATAGAGAAAATCTGTTTTCCCCTAAGTTTTAGTTTAAGCTCTACAGCTGAGTTTCAGAATGCAAACACTCTCCTCTGGGTATATCTTGCATGCCTTGGCTGGCCTAGTTAGTCTCTGTTGCTCTACGGCTGTGTAACAAAGAAGTCCTGAGCTCCAGGTTTTTCCAGCTGCATATAGCCTGGGAGAAGCAGGAAGGGGAGCAGAGAAAAATGCAGAGCTCAATAAAAATCAATTTAAAAAGCGCATATGGACTTGAACAGTAGTTATGCTTCAGGTGATCGTGACAGGACTTGTCAAGGCTTCATGTCAGCTTTGAGTCAGGTCCATGTCTGTGTCACTTATATTTGTTATTGAGAGTTCATGCTGGAAAATGAGTTTATGTGGGCTATAATCTTCACTTGGCAAAGGGGAAAAAGCTCAAGAGAACTTGTGGAATCTTTAATATTTATCAAAATCATGGCTTAGTGTTGCATGAGGAGGAGCGGGCTGTGGGGGCTGCATACCCCAGCTCCCAGCTCCCAACTTCCAGCCATGGGTGGGCTTTTGATCCCGGCTAACTTATACCTGAAATAATTACACACAAACTGTATTCATTTAAACTCTGCCTGGCCCATTAGTTTTAGCCTCTTGTTAGCTAACGCTAGCATCTTGAATCAACCCATTTCTAATAGTCTAAGTCACCGGGAAAGATTCAGCATGTTTGACTTTGGCAATTTCATGGCGGCTCTCCCTGAGCCTTCCCTATCCCAGAATTCTATTCTGTCCTCCCTGCCTATCTAAGATTTTGTCCTATCAAAAGGTCAAGGCAGTTTCCTTATTAACGAATGAAAGCAACAGAAATACAGAAGGACCCTCCTACACCACATAGAGTAGAAGCATCATCATTTCTGCTCAGCAGTTAAAGTACCCAAGTTCAAAGACAGTAGGGGAAAGTCATAGCAGGAATTCTAATTGTTCTTAATAAAAACCCAGAGTCAGATATTAGGGGGTGAAAGCTGAGACATCAGAGAAAGAGAGTGACCAGCCACTAAGAGACCTTTTATCTCTATCAATGTTCAGACCAAAGGGGTGATCCTGTCCTTAGACTGCTTCCTCAGACTGCATCCTCTGACTGACTGCTTCAGATTGCACCTATCTCCTCAAAACTTATATTCTTCTCTTTACCCAGCCATATTAAACCTGTCTCCACCTCCCTAGTCCTGGGATTAAAGGTATGGGATTCTAAGTGCTGGGGTCACCGCTGTGTGAGCTGTTTCTCTTTTATACAGATTCTGTCTCATGCAGCCCAGCATGACCTTGAACTAACAGAAATCCCTCTGCCTCTGTCTCCTAAATCCTGGGATTAAAGGTCTGTGCCATGACTCTCTGGCCTCTAGTGACTTAACACTGCACTCTGATCTTCAGGCGAGCTTTATTTGTTAAAACTCAAAATATCAGAAGACGCTTGCTTATTCCCACACTACTAAGTCACAGGACACAGGGCAGCAGTGTTAGGGAGAAGGCATAGTGTTCAGATAATTCAGTCTTCCCTGGTGGCTCATGTGCACCAAACAGAACTCTCAATTGCTGTCTCCACTTAAATTTCCCCAATATGCAAGATTATTCTTCTATATCTACCTTGAGCAACTGAATAAGGTAAGCATAACTAAACATTCTTAATAATTATGCTAATAGAAAATCTGACAAGCAGTAGTTAAATAATGAAGGCTGTGCTATGAAAGATGTAGTATACTAAAAGTTGAACCAGACATGTTCAAGTTGTGTGTGTGCGTGTGTTAGAATGTATGTGTACACAGAGGTATAGCAGTGGGAGAAGGCATATTGATATTCAGGTAAGAAAGGGTTGTGGTTTAAAGCTGGTTTGTGAGAGAATAAAATTCTATTGCTATTTTGGATAGCACTACAGGAGACAGAGGAAATTCCTAACTTTGCTCTGCATCCTGGAATGAACTACTTGTGTGTCTAAAGCTGATTTCCCCATCCTCACATAATGACAATGACACCTATAGGTATGTCACAGGGATGACATGGGTTTTCTACGTGAAGTCTACAGTGTCCAGATAGCATATGTCACAGTGAACATGTGCACCATTACCATTATCATGGTGACTGTCTTCTCATTTATGTCTCTGTAATTGTCAGGTTTTACATACATTCATTTAAAGAGGGCTTAAAGAGATGCCCCTCAATTACTAGTGTGTTGGGATTCCTATGTACTTACTCCACTTTATGTTTCTAACAGAAGAGGATGAATGTGTGCCTAAAAGGTTGTAACTATAGCCTTCAATAGCCCATAGCACTTGGAAATGTCCTTTCAAGATTTATGCTAATTTTTGTTACTCTGATTTATGTATATTTGTTTAAAGTTAAAAATAGGCATTTCTAATTACTGGTCACATTGCTTAACTTCTTCCAAAACCTGAAGGAGTTGGTCAGTTGTTGCAGGGAGCCAGGCTGCTTGTTTGTTCCGGCTACCTGGCTATCTTAGTCCCAAAATAACTACACAGAAACTGAATTAGTTAAAACACTGCTTGGCCCTTTAGCTCTAGCTTCTTATTAGTTAATTCTTACATCTTAATTTAACCCATTTCTATTAATATGCATATCACCAAGTGGCAGTGGCTTACTGGGTAAAATTCCCAGTGTCTGTCTCCAGTGGATCCATGGCATCTCTCCAACTCTCCCTTCTTCCTCCCAGCATTCTGGTTAATTTTCCCCATCTACCTATGTTCTACCCTATCAACAGGCCCAAAGCAATTTATTTATTAACCAATGAAAGCAACACAAAGACAGAAGGACTTCCTACACCAGTCAATGACCTGGGAAGATAAACCATAAACCCTAAGTGTCAAACATGATCCTTAATCTCAGTGAGTTATTAACACCTTACTTAAATGATTCAACCTCAGAACTCCCAATATATAGGCATGTATGACCATGTCCTACTAGAAGATGATACAGTGGCAAATCTTTCTCTGTACATTGCTACCTCATTACCCCAGGTGTGTATGGGACATTTAAAATTATCTGGAAGCATTTCTGTTTGTCATCCCTGGGGGTACTTCTACCACCCAGAGGGGGCTTGATTAGCATTCAGGAATGCCTGAGTAATTCCTTATAATACATAGGACAGCCCTTGCATCACAAGAGATTATCCAACCCAAGAAGTCAATACCCCCAAGGTTGTAAACCCCTGCTGTCAGCTATGCCTACTCTAGACAAGTAAATGTGACGGCACCAGGACGTGGTGATTCCTACTACTCATAAAACTCTTTCCAAATGGTGTTGAACTTTTCTCTTTTCTGTTGCCTTATTGTGCACATCTTTCTATTCCTTTAGTTCCCAGGATTCATATGGAAAGTAGTAAGTGCTCAAAAAACACTCATGAATAGAATCTATGGTTATAAAAATGTGCACTTAGTCACTACCACTTATAACTCTAAACATATTGTCTCCCTTCTTCCTAATCTCAACTGCATCAGGAAGTCATGGTGTTTTGGAGCATGTTGGGCTCTCAGAAGATAGTCCTAGGTCTCCGAGGTTTTAGGAAAACTGGTCTTCTAGCAAGGACATCTATGTAGAACATGGAAAGTTCTGCTTTTCTCTACCTGTGGAGAAGCAGCTTTCATAGAATGTTGACATGCCTCCATCCACATAACTTAGAAGTTTTCTCTGAGCCCTCAGAAGTGGTAAGGATATCTTTATACAAATGGGCAGCTTGTGTTTTGTTTATTTACTGTTCCATGTACCTTTCTTTTTGCATGTGTTTCCTCATTGCCTCAGTTTCTAGAACATTCTGTGTTTTAAAGATATTTTGCATGCTGCAGTTGGGCTCTGGCAACACTGTAGTCTAACAGCTTCTCAGTATGTCTGTCTTTCCTTAAATACATTGGACTTCCTTGGGGACTGTGCCTCATGTCCCTTAGTCCCTGACATGTGCTGGGAACTCAGTGCATGTTTGAGTGGAGAAGTGAGACTAGCAGTCAATCAGTCATCAAATCAGTCACTCTGCTCGGATGCTTATGTAAGATCTAGATTTGTTCTGATTTTCCTGTCATCCAGTGTTCCTTTAGCATCCCTTAACTGAGAAAATACAGTTGAAATTAGTGTAAATACAAAATAAAAGAAGTCTATGTAGGTGCATATAAGAGAAAGTTGACACACTTCTCTTTCTCATTCCTATTTCTGCCAGTCTGGGATGTTTCACATATGATTTGTATGAGTACTTCCTTTACTTGCATAGATGGCGCAACATGGTAGACAAGTTGGCTACCACTCGTCTTTGTTGAGGAACCATTCCCTATAATTACATTAAATAAGTCATAAGAACAATTTTAATCTGTTCATTTTGAATCATTTGCCAACACCTGATCAAATTGCTTTGGTTGAGGAGACTTGAATGATTTCATTAGCATGAACCATGGACCCATACCTCTGTCTGGAAGAGGGTTCTGTAGCTGATTCAACTATATGGGATACATTTCAGAAAAGGACAAACATTTTGCAACTGGTAGAATTTACAGAAAGAACTCCAGGACAAGAGAACATTATGGGATAACCAATATGAAAAGATGTATCACAGATTCAATATCTGCCACTATTTTCTACAGGGTTTAGAACTGTGTTTTATACTACAGCCAGATCTGAAAACATATATAGTTACTGACTAAAGGCCAAGTATAATGATTTACTCTGTTACATATTGTCAGCATCCTGGTTTATTTAGAAGGATTTGCCAGCATAGTGAATGAAAAATTTCCTCAACAATAAGCAGAACATTTATGCTCTTCTAAAATAAGCATTCCTCGAGCTTGCTTGACTGCTTTCCTTAATAAAATGGTGACATTTAGGGTAAATTACCTGGGACTGGGGTGAATTATATGTCTTCATTGGATCCCATGCATTTTTGGCATGATCTCATTTTTCCTGGCAGGTTTTAAGGTGGCTCAGATAGACTAGTTCTCAACCATTTGAGAATATGGTGAGCATCCTTCCAGGCAGCAGTGGACCAGGACTGTGGCCTCTTCTGTCTCCCTATCAGTTTAGCCTCTAATAATAAAGAGGAGGAAAATGCTAATGCCGTTTGTGTTGTTTTGACTCCAGCAGGTGGTTGTGTTAAATAGAACTCTAGTTGGCAGATATAACTCAAAATTACCTCCTACAGAAAAGTTCCATCAAACAAGGCATGAATATATCTTTGTCAAAACAGTAAGAAGGAGTCCTCATTTAAAAAAGAAAAACCTTAGCAAATATTATACCTTCAGGCTCTTTTGATAAACTTGGTTCCAAATTCACTGTTGGAAGAAACATTGGGAAATCTGAGATCTGTGAATTATGTGGTATCATTTTTCATTCTGGATTTAATTATTACTGAGTACAGGAGGGTTGAGTGCTTCTGAAAATGAATTATATGTAATTAAACATAATGCAATTCTGGTTTTACCAGCGTGCAAGTTCCAGCTACTGGGCATTTCTGTTCTGTTCAATATTGCCATCTCAGGACCTCATATGTAATTGTTGTTTAACGAGTACAATTTAACCATATGTAAAAGTTGTTTAACAGTATTGAACAGATACACATATTTGTCTATTAGTCACCAAAAACTAAAAATTTTTCTTTACAAACACTTGACTTTTCCTACAGTGAAGGTCTTATAGCACAAAGCCTTTGAAAACCAAATTGTTTTTCTTAATAAAATGCATTTAAGTTTTCTCCATGCTTTTTTTGACTTTGTAGTAACTTCTTTTTACAAGTAAGTAATATGCCATTGTACAGATCTATCTGAATGACATTCTTATTTACATGAAGGGCACCCCAATGCTTCCAAAGCTTTGTGATTATGATTGATGCTACTATAAACATCTCTGCATTGCATTCATATAGACACAATTTTCAATTCCTTTGGGTAAACACTAAAGCATAGAGTTGTTGAGTCTTATGGTAAAAGTATGCTTAGTTTTATAAGAAATCAAACTGTTTTCCAAAATAGCTATATGGTTTTATATTTTTACTGACAAAGAGAGTTCTTGCTTTTTGGTTTTTGTTTTTAATTTTAATTTTTAATTAAAATATAATTACTTCATTTCTCCATTTCCCTTTTCTACCACCAATGTTTTCCATGTTTCCTCTCTCCAACCCTTCCCAGATCATTTTCTCTTTTTCTTTGATTATTATTGATACATACTAACACACACACATGCAAGAGTGTGAATTTATATATTTATTTGTAATTTTATGTATAAATATATGAACACAACCTACTGAATCCATATATTGTTTGTGATTTCAGGATTCATGACTTGATATTAGATAACCAGTGAAAGAACTCATTCCTGGAGAACAATAATTCTCCCTCTCTCAGCAATCATTAGTTGCTGTAGTTCTCTGTCTGGGATAGTGCTCTGTGACATTTCTCCCTTCTACCACAGTATATTTATTGGTGTACTCCTTGTTTGTGTCTTCTTTAAATAGTCAAATTGTTGAGTTAGCATGGGAGTAGCTTTCCTGTCCATTTCTAAGAGACACAACCTCCAAGTTCCTGTCTCTACATGGTCTTGCCAACATTTGCAGATGTCCTTCTCTTGATTTGGCTAGTGAGATAGGTGTGTAGTAATAACCCGGGATTGCTCCAGTTTACTTTTTCCTGGTGGAATGTTCTATGAAACATCTTCCCATATTTACTTGCCATTGACAAAGATTCTCTGGTGAGGGTTATCTTTTCATTCTTTTGGTGTACCTTCTGCTCAGCAAAATTTTTTGATTTTAATGATGCTTACACTCATCATTATTTTTTTCATGGTATATGTCTTTGATATTAAGAAAGAGGTCATTATCAAACCGAACCAAACCTTGACTTTTTCTTGGGTTATCTTTTAGGAGACTGTGGTTTTGAATTTTGCATTTGAATATCTGGTCCACATTGAACTCATCTTTGGGATGGATATAAGATATATACCTAGACGCTTCCTTTTTCTTTTAAGTTTTCCAAGTGGTGTCCAGTTGTTTGGTGATCATTTATTGAAATGACTACCATTTCTTTGCTTTTGTCCATTGTAAAATACCAGTTGACTAGATTTGTGAGCTTCTTTCTTGATTCTCTGTTTACTATATTGATGTGTTTGTCTATTTTGTCAGCAAAATGATGCCATCCTTATTGTTGTTCCTTTATGATAAATCTTAGAAGTAGGTAGTGCTGGGCTTTTAACTCTGAATTTTCTCCTTCAATTTTCTGTTAGCCTATTGAGATCTTTTATTTGTTCATAGAAACAATGTTTCATAATCACCACCACCATCATCATCTACCATTATTACTTTGTGATGCAGTCTCATCACATAGCACTGACTATCATGGAATTTACTATGTACATGAGATTGGTATTGACTCATAGAGATCCATCTGCCTCTGCCTTCTAAGTGCTGGGATTAAAGATGTGTTCCACCACACCCAGAAAGTTTCATGTACAGAATAATTTACTGATATTTTAACTGGCTCTTTACTAAATATATTAATGAATCATGAAAGCTGGCATTATGACAAAATTGAATCTTCTTATAGAGTTTTTTATTTCATTTTCTGATTTCTTTCACTAGACTTTTATAGTTAACTTCACATAGGTATTGTATACATGTAAGTTAGGTTTATGAGTAAACATTTAATTTTGTATGATACCCATGTAAATTCCATTGTACTTTTAAGTTAAATTCTGCTGATATATATGTGTTGACATTTTATGTTATTATTATGTTTTGTTACTTTGCCCTACTGACTTATCAGTTTCTGAAAGGTCTTTTGTTATTGTCGTTTCCTTCAACTTTTTACATAAATAATCTTGTTATCTGCAAACAGTTTCTCTTCAGTAGCATTTTATTTTATTTTCTTTCTGACTTTCTAAAATTTGAAGTGCAATGTGGAAACTAAATTAAAAGGGTTAGTCTTTTGTATTGTCTTTTTTGTAGTGGGAAGATTTTTTAGTTTGGCAAAATGAAAGATAATGTACCTTGTAGGGTTTTTTTTTTAATGAACATTCTTACTGAGTTGAAACTGTTCCCTGTACCGGAAGCATATGTCATTCATTAGTAGTAATTGTATCTTGCCCATCTATGAAGTGATTATGTGATATTTTCTTCTTCAGCCTGTTGGTATGGTGGATTGCATAGTTTTCAGATATTGTGTCATGTTTGCATTCATTCTGTGGGCAAATTCATATTTTTTATATTTGTAAGGATAAACCTGTCTAGGTTTTTGTTGAGTATTTTTAATTGAGTGCTTATGAGAGGCTTTGCTTTATAGGTTTCTTTCCTTCCTATGTCTTTGTCTAATTTTGATATATGGGTGAACAGATTGCATAGGATAAGTTAGAATTGGAGTACTGTGCTCCTAAAATGAATGGTAGATTCCACCAGTGAACAGATCTGGACCAGTGCTTTTGATTTAGAAGCTTTTTAATTATTATTTTAATTTCTTTAGCATGCAGAGCCCTATTTAGATTGTTTGTGAACTCCTGTGTGGTTTTTCATAAATTATATCTCACAGGGTACTAACACACTGCATCTAAATTATGAAATTACCAGAATAGATCTATTCTTAGTTCTCATTTATTATCCTTTCAGTTCATGAGGCCTCTATAGCAATATTATTTTTATCACTGAGATAAATAATTTGTGCATTATCATGTTCATTTTCTCTCTCTTTCTCCCTTTCAATCTTCTCTCTTCCTTTCTTCTGTCCTCCTCTCTTCTCAGCCTGGATGGAAGCTTATTGATGCTTTTTAAACACTCATTTATTAGCTTCATTGTTTTTTCTCTATGGAATTTTTATTTTCAGTTTTATTTCATCAAAGTTTGCTTTTGCTTTATTGCCCATTTTTATGGTGTTTTTTTAAAATCTCATTTAATAAGGCAAACCCCATACTTTTTTAATAGTCACATCCAACAGTATCAATTTTCATTTCATCTCTGCCTCTGCTCTGTTCTACCAACCTTGATAAGGACTACTTCAATTTTCTGATTTCAATTACTTCAGACTTTTTTTGACATTTCTTTGTTTAAATTTAAATATTTTATATATCTTTGATTATGTATTATTCAGAAAAGATTGGTTAATCTTTTAAATTTGTTAAGGTGTATTTTGTTGTTGAGTATGATGCCTTAGTGAGTATTCTAAGTAAGCTTGAGAAGAAAATACACATCTGTGTCTACTTTTGATGACAGTCTAATCTTATCCAGATTGCCAATGATGATTTTGAGTCCAACATTGTGCTTGCTGATTTTCTGTCTTCTGGCGCTTTATTTTCCCAGTGAAGGACTACTGAACTCTCAACCCATAAGCTGATTCACTTATATCTATTTATAGCTATCTAGGTTTTCTCTAAGGTATCTTACCATCTTGCCTCTTTATAGTTCGTTACATGTTTGATGATGGATATTTTATTTTTTGGTCATTGCATAATGTCCCTCATGATCTCCGGTTACTCCCTGCTTTGATATACTCTGTCTCTAATCACTATAGCTGTGCCTATTTGCCTTTCGTTGGTGTTGGAGTGTTATTATTTCTCCATCCTTGTCTTGCTACATTTTTAATTGACATGCAATAATTGTACAAATTTATGTAACACTGTGTGATATTTATAGGGATCACAACATGATAATTGGCATAATTATTATTTAAAGTATTCATTATCTCTTTGTGATAGAAACATTCAAAATCTTTCCTACTTGGTGTTTTCAAACAAACAATTAATTGTTATCAACTGTAGCTTTTCTGCTTTTGATGGTTAATCTTCATTGTAAGTGTAACTAAATTGAGACTCACCTATGAAACAAACTTCTGTGCATGAAATGACAATGATTCAGTGAGGTTTAACTAAGGAAGAAGATTACCCTCAAAGCAGGTAACACTACCCTGTGAACCAGGTACCCAAATGATTTAAAAGAATAAAGAGGGCTGAGTGCCAGCATTCATCCATCTCCACTTTCTAACCTAGATACACAATGTGACCAGCCACTATGCTTTTCTCATTATTATATATTAAACCCTCACACTATGAGTCTAAGTAATCCTTTCCTTCTTTTCTTAATTATTTTTAATTGGGTGTTTAAAGTTCCATTTACTCTCATTTCTTTTCTTAACAATTATATTGCTTTAGCTTCTTAAGTAGAAATTTTCATATACGTTTACAACTAATCAAGCTCAAAGTTTTACTATCTAGCTTCATGAGTAGTTGAATAGCCTTATAAGAAAGTAATCATAACCCCCTTTTATCCTTTATATTTTTGTAATTCATTTCATTTACCTATAATATGCTTAAACATTACATACTTCAAACATATACATAAGTATCTATAATTAAATACTCTTATTTTAAAGAATATTGTATTAGATGAATTAGGAAGAGTAAAACTTAAAGTCTTTTGTTTTATTTTCACCCATCTTCTTTATCATTCCACACTTTATAGAGTCTTGGACCTTTGTTCTCTTTCTTCTCCTTAAAGACCATCTTCTAAAGGTTTAAAGAAGGTTACAAATTATCACAACTTAACTTTGAGAAAAAGTCTGCTTTTCTCCTGATCTTTTAAAAGATAATTTATAGGATATAAAAATAAATTTATAGGATATAAAAATAAATAAAAAGATTTATAGGATAAATAAATCTTGGATTATAATTTTCCAGAACTCTTTCTCCTTGCTTGTTTTTTTCTTTTTTTTGGGGGGGGGGAGTTGAGCATGAATATAATTATTCTTTTTCCTCTTTTATAGATGAAGTTTTTGTTTTGCTTCTTTTGAGATTTTTTGATGCTAGGAATTCCATAGAGCATTGAGAAATATGTACCTTTGTGTAATATAGTTCCCTGTTCAGACTTGGCATTCTCCATGCTTCTTGAATCCAATATCAACCCTTTACTTTTAAAAAAAGTCACAGTCATTATTGCTTCAAGTATTTCTGTATTTTCTTTAGATTCTTGTGTTACCATTTTATTCGTCATAAATCTTTTATAGTTTTCATGGACTTATTAAATATTCTGTGCTTTTGTCTAGTCTTTTCTTTTTTTCTTTCTTGCTTTGCACCTTCAAGTGTTCATTTATAAATTATTAATCCTGGCAATTTTGTATACAAATATAATGTATTTAGTTCATATCCACCTCTAACTACCCCTCCAACTCCCTTCAGACCTCTTCCAACTTGACTCCTTTATCTTAATAATTCAGTGAGTCCAATTAGGCCTGCCCATATAGGATTATTGTTTATAAATGTTTGTTTATATTTAAAGGGGGATCTGCTATCGGTATGAATATACCTATATTGATATGGATCTTGGTTTATTCATACAAATTTAAGGTCAATTTTGTTACATGTATATTTCTGCTCTTGATTAAGATATTGTGTTTGTGCAACTCATTTAAAATTGTAATGTATGATTAAGAAATATAGGTTAATAGATAATCATCTATAATAGTTAAGCTTGTAGTCATGTTAGTTAGGTTTTCTAGCTATATAGAGATATATTTCAGTTAGATAGGTACTTCAAATCTTTCAGAGACCTTTAGAATATGGCATTTAAATGTTTTAAGAATTTAAGACTTTTTATGACTATGAGACACATCTGCTCATGACAGCACCAGTTAATTCAAGAGGAAGATGACCATCAAAGATGCTCCTTATGGAGTTGGTGAGCCATTTTGGCAAGAAACTGCTCTTGCCTAGAGTGCTTGATGTTATCCTGTATAAACTGCACATGCAGGACCCACAGAAAAGTGACTGCTGAAGCTGCCTAAAGAAAGTGAGACAGTCCTTTGGGGTTCCTGCTTAATGAAAGAGTCTGCCAGACATTCTGCAGGACACAGAAGCACGTGACTGGTAAACTGCCAATATAGGCAGAACTGTCTTTGAAATTTCCTGCTTCATGGAAATATCTGCTGGATACTATGGGCCTGTGGGCTGAAGATTGGATGCCCCAGCAATACAGAAGACCTTTGGGTGACTGTTCAAGTTAGCTAGATGTCTCTGTCAATTTTAGAGTTTTCTAAGTTGCTTACAATGCATCTCCTGTTAACTTAGGTAATATTATATCCTTCTGGAGTTTTTGATGGAGTTGAAGAATAGATAGTTATAGTTTTCCTTACTTATGATAAAATATAACATAAATATAAATCTTGGAACTATAATTTTTGTTTGATACCTGTTCTGTTATATGTAATTTTACTATGTCAAAGTTCAAACCTTCCTTTTTTTTAAACAGAAAAGGGGAGGTGATGTGGGATTCCCCTCTGTATGCCGTGAATACCATTTGTTAATAAAGAAGCTATCTTGGGGCTGGCAGTGCAGAATAGAGGTAGGCACTGAAAACTCAACTGGAATACTGGGAGAAAGAAGGCAGAGTCAGGAGATGCCAGGTTGCCCTACCTGAGACAGACGCTGGATTGGAACTTTACCCAGTAATCCACAGCCATGTGGTGATACACAGATTAATAGAAATGGGTTAAATTTCTATTAAGAGATAGGCAATAAGAAGTTAGAGCTAATAGGCTAAACATTAGCGTAATTAAACGAGTTTCTGTATGGTAATTTCAGGGCTAAGCAGTCGGGAACAAACAAGTGGACTCCTACTACACATGTGGGTAGGGAACCATCAACTGAAAGGCAGGTAACTTAGCATGGGGTACACCACTGAAAAAAAAAGACTCTTCCTTCCCTGGAAACTATCAATTGCCATAGCTCTTCAACTAGGTGTGGGGACTTATGCACCATTTCCCTCTCTATGTTTGAATATTGATCACATTAATCATGTGAGGATCTTGTGCCACCATCCACTGCTGTTGTCAGTTCATAAGTGGAACAGCTCTATGATGTCCAGAAGACATTATAGCCAAGCAATTTCCAAGACTTCTGCCTCTTGTCTTTCCACCTCTTCTTCTCTGATGACCCCTGACTCTCATAGGTCTCTCTGGTCTTTCTACCCTTTCTTCTCTACTGTCCCCTGACTCTTTTTGGTCTCTATGATCAAAATGACCTTGGGTTCAGGGAATATTTCCTCATGTCCAGACTAGTGTTCACCCCATTAAAAACATTCTTCAATTTTACAAGTGTTTTTTACTTTAGTATTTATTTGATTCTTTCTTATACTTTCCATTTTTCTGATTACATTGCCCATCTTTTCTTGCATGGTGTCTACTTTATCCATTATAGCCTATAGCATATTAATCACAATTGTCTTTGGCTTGCATCCTTACCATCTTTGCTTTTAATGTTTACTCTGCTCTCCTGCCTATGTTATATACCCTTTTCTTTTCTTTTTTGTTTTTGTTTTTTTATATTTTTACTCTTTCTTGGAAAAATATTTTCTTTCTGAGAATTTCATACTTGAATTCTTTATTGATATAATTTCCCCTCCTCACTCTCTCTTTCCTCCAACCCCTCAAGTAACCCTCTACTCTCTGAAACTCTCTGTCAAATTTGACTTTTCTTTTTTAATTATCATTGGTGTGTGTGTGTACATGCACACATGCAAGTACATGCACATATGAACAATTCATCAAATCCATTAAATGTTGCATATAAGTATATGTGTTTAGAGCTGACCACTTGGTTCTGGACAACCTATCTGGGGGATTGTCCCTGGGAAAGAGCAGTTATCAATCATCCATGGCTCATCGTCTAGGACTGGAGCCGTTTATATTTTCCTCACCCATGCTGGCATGTTTACTTTTTTGTCACTGTGTGTTTTATTTAGATAACTGTATTGTTGAGATTTCACAGATGGAACTCTCCTGTCATACCTAGAAGACACTATCTTGAAGCAGACATTCTGGTTCTCTGGATTTTATAATCTTTCTCCCCACTCTTCCAGGGTGCTCTCTGCACCTTCTTTCTCTTCTCTATGCCAAAATCACCCATGGATTTCCTCCAGTATTTACTGTGAAAACCTGGCTGTGAAACTTACAAAGGTGTGGGAATTTGACTCTGTCTGGATAACACAGTTTTAGTTATCAACCATGTCCATACTGCTCCTCACCCAGTCCATCAATTAGACTAGCTAACTCCTCCATCTCTTTTGTCAATATGACTTTTCATTGGTGACACTGATTAGCACTGTTTGATGATATGCCCAGTTCTTGACTAATAGAATTATCCACAGGAGGGGTGGAAGGGATAGTCTTGTAAGTCAGTTTGAGGTATGTGCCTTTGCTGGAGTCAGGAAAATGTAATCCGGATTAGAAGTCCATGGCAGTCGAATGGAGTACCAAGTGCCATATAGATTTAAAAAAATCGTAACTATAGGCCTTTAGTTGTCCACCACTTTCCCTCTAACAAACTTTCTGCAAAGAACTCTGATTGATTTTTGTCAGTGGTCTTTCTTAAATTCCTTAGAGGGAACTGAAGTTCTCAAGGTGAAGCTAATTTGCTCAAGGTTATCCAGTGAGTTAATGAATAATTTATTCAATAACAGAGGTGTATGGTCTCATCTTGTAAATATCTGTTCTCGGTGTATTATTTGGCCTCCCAGGTGCCCTATAAACCCGCTTCCTTTTTTTCCCTTTTCACTTCAAGCATAACTATTCCCATTTAGTAAATCACATCTTATTACAGAATTATAAAGTTGAGTGGCCAGGTGTAGTTCCACACATAATATAAAACTGACCTTGTGTGTAATGTATTGGAATTCCATAATGCAGGCTACCCAAGAAAATGAACTGTAACTTACACAAGGATTCTGTGAAGGGGGATTTCTTTGACTTAGTCTGGAAGACACAGATGATTTTTAGAACTCACATTCTCCCGCAAAATGATTTGACTCGGTTCAATAACCAGGTTTTGTGCTTTATGAGGTGAAACTCTTAGTCAATAAATGCAATGGAAATTATTGTAAGGAGGCAAGCTGTGGCTGTGTTCACCTCAGGCTATCTCAGGGTCTCGTGTCCAGCCCAAGTACACTGGAATGCTGTAGACCTTGTACTGAAAGATCACAGATCAAAGAGATAAACAACTGTAAGAATGAGGAAAGGGAAGACAGGTTTAGGCAGGGGTCCATCTGGATTCTGTGGACTGGGAAAAGCTGTGCCATCTCTGGCTCTCCTCTGCTACCTTTCTGTCTCTCTCTCTCTCTACACACATGAAACATAGATGTTTAGAGCTCAAAAAAGTAGAATTCTACCAGGATTTCTTACCTGCTACTGCAACAGGACAAAAGTAAGTTTCACATGATTTTTAGACCTAGGGGGAATGTGAACTGCCTCAGGATGATTTTTGTTTACTCAAATTACTACATTTTTTTATTTGCAGGTAATGTGAATTTTCATAGGAACAGACCATAAGTAATGTGAAAATGACTAGAAACTATCACATAAGACCAAAATTGTCATGAATCTAAGGACAGACAAAGGAAAAACAAAAGTAAAAATAAAAATAAATTCTCAGAATTGATTCTCATCATATTAATAAAAAATGTGTTAGATGTGTTGCTACGAATTACAGTTCAAACTTTCTCTTGTTGGTTGAGCTCTCAAGAGATAGGTGAAAATATTTTATGATCATGATGCATTGAGATTCACTTGCAGAATAAAGAAGAATGTAGTCATCTGATATACCCCCAAAAACAATGCCAAATTCTGTCATTATTCCATGTGCTTCTCAAATAATGGGATGATTTTAGGTATTAGTTATTTTGAAAGTGCATAATATACATGAAAAACCAACTGCTGGTAAACAGTTTCATATGTAAAAAATTTCATGTGGGTTTAAAGTTAGTGCACCACTATGACAGCAAAAAAGATTGTGTATATATATATATATATATATATATATATATATATAATGGCTGATTCAAATTTCTTTCTATATCGATGTACAGAATATGATATTGTCAACAATGAACATTTAGAATGACAACTAGTGACAGATAGATAGTAACCTGCTGACAGTCTAAAATCTGAGTTTATTGGTAGTATATGTCTCCTTAGTATATTTGAGTTCTTGTGAAATGTTAGGAAATAGTCTCAAATATGTGTTGATTGTAAGGCACTCATTCTTATAGACCTACTAATTTACAAATTGCATCATTCAGGAATCTTTAAGGTATAGGTTGAAAACAGGTATTAAAAGGCTTTAGCAAAAAGAATATTTATTTACATAGTAGAACTAAAACCGAGTAATATCATAGCTTCAAGTGCAGTGTGTTCCCCCTTGGTGAGTCACAATCTTTCCCTTGAGTTTCATTGTTTTCTATATGTTTTCTCTGACCAGACTTGAGTGCATGGAGACAATGGAGCATCCAGTTCCCAAAGGGAAACTTTTCCCCAAGGAACTTCGCAAAATGCTGGATTTGTGTCTCTGGACTAACATGGACCCTTATGTCTTTACCTGAGCCAAATTTTGTACTTGAGAAATTGGTATGAGTCAGATGATGTCCACAGGGACTGAGAGCTCCAGTGAGTCACACTAAAAGCCACACTACTGAAGAACAAAAATGACCTGACTGTCTGTGGTGATAAGGTAATTTAGAGAGGTAGTAGGAGTAATTTAACATCATAGCATCTAAAAATGTATATGTATGTTGCATAAACCTAAAGGTTGAGGTGAGGGTTAATATCAGTTTGACTGTTAATGGCTACCCAGAGGCTTGCCAACATGCATTGTGAGTGACATTTAGAAAACAGGTAAGTTTCCATCTCCAACTGATAATAAATAAACAAGCAAATGAACAAACAAATAAATAAGTAAAGTGTTGCTCTCTATTGACCAGTAAGGAATTGCCTCTAAACAATCAAAGTCCACGCGTTTACCACTGTCTGAAGTTTTTCTCTTTTTGAATCAGTAATTAATGGTTCTATGCCTTATATTTTCCATGCATTTTCCCAATTAAAACATATTAACAAACCATAGTTAATTTTAAATGGTAAGTTTCTATAGGTGATAGGAGAATATTTTTACTAAAAAACAATAATAATAATCACATGTTGCCCTACAATAGAATGTCACATTACTTCTTGAATTGGTGCTTTTTCTATTCCATTAATGAAGTGCTAGGCTCTGCAGTCCACAGTGACAATAAGCATGCCATATAAATTCTTAGGGTGCCATGCTAGACTTATTGAATATGTGCCTCTGGGGACAGTCCCAAAACCTGTACAGTCAAATCTACCAAGTGATTGTAATATAAACAAAGATTTACAAACAGCAATAAAAAGCCAGTAAAATTTGTATTCTGCTAATACAAGCTGTAAAAGTTGGAATGGTATTTGCTAAACTTTGACCATATGTCAGACAGCTTCCAGAACTCATTTGATGACCAGAACTGTAGGAGTTAGAAGCTCTTGTTATTCCTATTTTGCAAAAGAAAACGGTGAACAAAAGTGAAATGTTTAGTCAAGATTATGTGGCTTGTAGATGCAAAGCTTCCTTTCCCAGCTTCCTGTTCTGTAATTTAGATGCTTAGAGACACTCAAACTCCATGGCACTGAGTTACGGTAGACTCAGACACTTGCAGAAACAGGAAGATTTTAACTGTTTTGCTTTATAGTCACTTGAAAGTAAGCCCTGTGCTTTTGCAAATTTAGATGTAGGACATAAGAGAAGAGGGAGGAATTAATTAAAGCAAAAAGAATACCCGTCTGACTTTCGCTGGTAAGACAGAGTTTGCCAGTCACGGCTCTCTGCTGCATACAGAGATTTAGGATCCCATCTTTTCTACTATCCACCATACAGATACCACTACAAACCCAGTCATTTTTTTTTAACAGAATGCTGCAATTCTGGAGCCAGTGTGCTCATAGCTTCAGAGCTCAGCACACGGACTATATGTACTTACAACAAGCTAAGTTGGTATCAGGCAAAATGTTTCCTTTGGCCTTAAATATCTGGAGTCTGTTTACTTTGTATATACTATCGCACAGAGTTCACGACCTGGTTCCTTCCTTCATGGATGCATCTTTAAGATAAATCACATGACTGTATTTTACTTTAGTAGCATAAAGTCCATGCACATACCATGGCATGCACATAGAAGTCAAATGACAACATTATAGTAATCCATGTTCACCTTCTTCCTCATGGGCTCCAGAGATTTAACTCAGGTCATCAGGCAAGCACCCTTACCCTCTGAGTCACATTACTGGAGTCAGAAGCAGCCATAAAGTGCTGCTTAAGTTCACAATAGGGACAAAACTGTACCATGGAGTTCTTTCCTGAAAGAAGTAGCCCAAATGTGGATCTTTGCTTGTTCTTGCTTCAAACTCACATTCACCTAGGTCCCATTCCCATTTTGATGGATGTTGTGTCAATTTACCCAATAGTATTTTAGCTTCCATCTGGCATGTTGCCCTGATAACTGACTTGACATGCTCACAGTCTATGTTTCTAGGATGCTTCTTTCCCTTCAGATAAAAGGACCAAGCCATGATTTCTGGTCATGTGCACAAGCCTATCACCCAGGCTTCTGATCTGTGCAAAATTGATTGCAGATTGTATCTTCCTAAAATTCTCTCTTTGGCATTCTATGAATGCTGAGACCTTCTTGCTGTGCATGGGTGCAGCCGAATCAGGTGCACACTGTGTAAAACAGGATAAAATAGGTCTGGTGGTCAGAGTCCAAAAAACCTTGAGAAATTCCAATCTGTGGAGATGCCTTCCTTTTTGCCTTGATAGACCAAATGCCATTTCATAGGTAGGACCCACAGAAGGGCCAGAGGCTGACCTCCAGTCCCTAAGAGGTGTTTCCAGTTACTACTTGGCAAGAATGAGAGCCTTGTCTATACAAATGTGAAGAAATGTGGTACTGTGGACTTAGGATTTGCCTAGTTAGATTTGACAATATAGTCATCTGAGACTTTGATTTTAGCCTTGGGAGACCTTGGGCAGAAAACCCAGTAAACACATGATCCTTTGACTCAAGGAGCCAGATGAATTTGTTGTTTTAAGTGGTTAGATTTGTGATAATTTGTTATTCAGCCACAGCAGACTAGTAGAGCCTAGAACATGCCTCATCCTTCCTGAAGATGCTTGTTATGTAGTAGTAATTTCTATGACTGATGTAGAAAAAAATGGACAGTGGCTTCGCAACAAAATGGAAAACAACATAGGAATGTTGTGATTCTCACAGACAATTAAATTTAGTGGGTGGCATATCGCATTACCATCATCCCTTCTTGCTCCTTAACCCGCTTATTCGCAATCTCCCACTTGTGTTATTATATTACACGTCTGTTCATTGCAGTCATAGCCCATGATTTTCTGGCTCCCAATGTATTTAGACATTGATTTAAATTCTTAGTTGTATGTCTTGATTTTTTTGAATTACCCTATCCACAAATGCTGCAACATCCCAAAGAATTTCGTGTTTGCCTACATTAGAGAATTTAATTTTTTCCTGTATTATAATACAGATACAACCATAATAAGGACAAAACTCCACCACAGTCTTCATATAACTTAACTGTCTCAAGATTGGAATTCAGCTGCTCAGAGTCTAAATCAATGCATATGAAACCCACGGCAGCTGGAATGAGGAGCCTGTTTTAATCTCATCAGTGTCAGTTTTGTTTTCTTTCTTAAGCATGCTTAAAGATGGCTTGAAAGCACCAAGCGCCATCACAAATTTTTCTTCACTTTCCTTCTTGCTGCCCTAGATTTGTAATGAGCTTGTGCTTTAGAGAAAGAGAGAGAAAATAATTGGAACTGTCTCTTCTATTACCACCGAGTTCTATTTTTGAAGATTTTTTCTATTATTTAACACCTTCCATTTGTTTTACCTTAGATGTGTGATTCAGTTATCAGAAGCTGAAGAAAATGAAATCTAACTCAAAAGGCTTCATCATAAATGTCTCGACTCAGGAAAACCCAACTGTCTTGAGGCCTGTTTCTTAGGGTCTTTTCTCTAAAAGATGGTTGGTCACATAGAGGCTTTAGGTAACCATCCACAGAGACCAGGTGTCCTCACCATAGTTCTCAGTGTGAATACACACTTGGTAGGCATCCTTTGATCTTGGGCTTTTTAAGCTGCTTGCCCAGTGACGTTTGATAGGTACCTGGTGCAGGACAATTCTGTATCCTGTCAATCATGTTTTAAATAAATGCTGATTGGCCAGGCAGGAAGTATAGGCGGGAAAACCAGACAGGAAGTAGAGGTGAGAACAGGAGATTTGGGAAGCAGAAAGCTT
>JAQHUG010000079.1:1255821-1309060 GCA_028555095.1 Dicrostonyx torquatus
TGTGCCTGGCATGGATGGGAACAATGGGTTAATAATGTAATTTATGGGAGCTAGTAAGAAGCCTGAGATAATGGGTCAATCAGTTAATAACCTAATGTAGACTCTCTGTGTGATTTTCTTTGGGGCTTGCCGGCTGTGGGGTACTGGGCGGGACAGAAACCCCAATAAGCCAGCCCTCGTGTTACAGGTACCTACCTGTGAATTGTGCCCATGTGATTGTATCCCTAGGGTTACCAAACTCATAGAGACTGAGCCATTTTAAATTTCATCCTGTCAATTCCATTTACTCTTTAGTCTAGGGAGAGGAAAGGAATCAATTCTGATGTCTGACATACACATTGTCACAATTTCTCTGGGCTAAGCACTATAAATAGGCAAGAATTTTTCTTATTCTAATGCAACTTATTTCTCCCCACCCCACTACATGTTATGGATCTACATGTATGATTGTTCCTACATTGTAAGCACTGGGAGATGGTATATTATTTACCATATTACTATTATGTAAAGCTATTCCCTAAAGTTAGCTAATAAATAAGACTCATCTCACACAGTTTTGATAAAGGCCCAATGTTAATATAGTGAACACTTGAGGCTGATTATTGTAAGAGAAGATTATTTTTCCATTCTGGACTGCCTCAGAGGCTGGTAAAATCTCCTCAACTTGACTGAAAGTTTCCCCTAAGCAGGCCATCCTAGGGAGCCATGCACTTTGTGAGTTATCTCTGGAAATTACATACTACCATATCTGCAAGGGTTTACTGGGTTTGAAAGCAGGCTAACTCTATTCCTTATGAGAGGCAATTGTGCAAGACCCTTCTTGGTCATGGTTTACCAGATATAGGAATATTATAGAATTTGTGCTTATAAAGCTTATTTTTTGCCTATTACTCTTTTAAAATATTTGTTTATTGTGGGGCATAATGAGGAAATAAGCCTAAGTCATGGTACATGTGTGGAGGTCAAAGGACAACATACTACATTGGTTCTCATCTATCACCTACATGTTATTTATGAATATAAAATTTTCTGTTCTGGAGGATACTTGAAGAAGGGAGATTTTGAATATATAGATAAATGCCTTTACTGTCATGATTCTTATATCTGAATCCATCTGAATATAGATATTTGAAAAAAACTGAGATCCTATTATTTTATGGTCACTATAGTGGAGTGACTGACATGGAAAGACCACCAACCTTGGTCAAGCTTCTATCTGTGAGGGAAAAATTACAAACTTTTAAATTGACAATGAAATGAACAGTACCAGAAAAAAAAGAACTGAGGTAGGAAATACCTGGGCACTTGTGTTTACACAGAAGTAGGCAGGTACATGGGTTATCCTGAAGAGAAGGAACTTAATATAAGAATAAGCGTGTGATGAAGAATGAACTTAAGATGAGAAGGTCAGATTGGGAAGGGAGAACACAGCATGGCAGAGTCCATGAGGAAAATAGCTTGGCCCACTCAGGGACAGAGGAAAGGTTCATATGACTGAAGCAAACTGACTTGACTTGGAGAGAGGGACAAAGAAGACATTTAGGAATGGAGGAAGTGGCTAGACCATACACTGGGCTCTTTGTAAATGCAGTTGGAGACATTGAGACATTCATACTAGAAACTGAATATGGTATTCTTCAGGCTTTGAGTGGAGTGATCTTATTTCTAGGGGGAAAATGAATATCTCATTGCCTCCTACCTTTGGTCACCTTTTAAAAATTCTTGTAGATACAAACATATTAATGTTTCAAAGCAGATGTTTTCCTGTGATGAGGAGCTGTTCATCTTTCCTTCCACTAGCTGATGACTAAAATCACAAATGACTCACACCGCGTACACATTCCTCCATTTCTTACATTATTCAGCACCCCCTTCCTTTTAAAATCGTGCTTTGGGTGGGATTTCCTTTGTGGATGTTGTCTGTGTATGCCTGCCACTTTTCTAAAGTGTATCTAACTGTGGCCAGTCAATAATAGTGGCAAGTTCAGCTGAACAAAAGGGGTGGCTGCTCGGGAATTGTCCATGGCTTACCTTTGCGCTTCTTTTTCCTTGGTCCCACATAACCCACTCACCTGACAGGCAGAATTTCAGGGCATCAGTCCAGCAAAAGGAAAACATGACGCTTTAAGAAACCTGCAGGACTTTCCCCCTTGCTCAATCATCAAGCCTCTTCTGATTTCAGCACATTTAACCTGTAAATGGTGACAATTTATAAAAATCTGTTCTGAGAGAGGCAGTGTGTGTAACACACATCCTTGAGTCTGCACACTTCTCTTCGTGTCAAGGGAAATTGACATCTTTTTCTGTTGGGAAATAGAATCAGTTCTAACACTAAACGTCCATGATGAAAAATGAGACCCAGCGAGTACAAGTTTAGACACAAAGGTAAACTATGTTTGATGAGAAAGGTCAACACCTAGCCATGC
The DNA here is from genome assembly GCA_028555095.1 of Dicrostonyx torquatus. Lineage (NCBI taxonomy): Eukaryota > Metazoa > Chordata > Mammalia > Rodentia > Cricetidae > Dicrostonyx > Dicrostonyx torquatus. The sequence goes on from JAQHUG010000079.1 coordinate 1,258,248, forward strand.
ATGAACATGCAACAGCTATTTTATAATGTCTTTAAGTGGTTACCTCAATGATGAAATAAGCCTCTGGGTAAGATTCCCCAATGACTGTATAATCTGGGGGTGCCAATAATACCTATAACCACAGTATTGGAGATCCAGCTGTATAAAGAATTCTAAAACTGTATCTAAAAAAAACTCATAAAGGTCATTGATTTAGTTTGCTCCTATATAGTTAGGAGAATCAAATATTCGACAAAGAACTCTGAGTACTGTTACCCAAAGTTATAGCTTTCCTTTGCTTTCACTTTTCTACCCCCAATCTCCCTAAAGTGTCAGGAGGAGGCTATTGAGTGTGTGAGCATTATTGAATCTTAGAGGAAATATCAACAAACCTGTGGACTCTATCAATCTTACACCTCCCAGGAAGATACCCAACTTACATGTTCAGAGTAATTTGATCAGTAAGGCAGGAGAAGTCACAGGTGAAATTTCTCTGCATTACATCTTCCAATTCAGGAATCAGGCTTACAGTAAACGTTTGAGACGAGGGAGTGTACCCAGCCAAACTTTCTTATTCTCTGAGCTAGACAGAAAGTTCTGATCACAGCCAATAGAGCCTTTAGCACATTCTTCCAATATTGAATCAATTCAACCTTGACTTTCATAAAATATTATTGAGTTTTGCCTGTCTTTTTACCTGGGTGTTATTACACACACACATAGTAAAAAAGACTACATAAAGAAGAGTTAACTTTAAGAAGATAATATTGTTTGCAATATTTCAAGAGAAAATGCATTAACAAGCTGTTTGTTAATTGACTCCCACTCCTCAGGCAAGCACACGAGCACCATTGCTTGGGTTAGCTTGTTAGAAGGAATAGATCAACTGAGATTTGGTTTTTTCCTAGGTGTACATCGACACATTGGCATGCAACATGACCCAAATGCTTTGGTCTGTCCTTCTGCTTTCTATGCATTATAGACTGTGGCCATCTTCCTAGCCTTCCAAGGATACTTAAAAATCATTAAACCTTTAAGATTTGAGCTGTGCTGATAGAGGCAGTGGTACATTGCCACTCATTTAGCCAAATGGCACACACACAGAGAACCTTTAGGATAACCTTTCAAAACTCTCCATCTGTTCTCTTAGCTAATATAAAGTCTTTTCTTTCTCAAGAAACTTGGCAGGATTAAATGCTAATGAGATGTGGTCTTCTGATGACATGGTTTTCATTAGGTGGAAAAAACACAGTGCTTGAGAGCACAGGCCCTGGATTCAGAGTTCATTCTTAAGTTATATACAATGTTGAATGAATGCCTTCATTTCTCTGGTCCTTGGGTGTAGTAAGGAGCTGCTGGTTTGTCCCGGCCACCCAGAACTGAAATAATCACACAGAAACTGTGTTAAATCACTGCTTGGACAATTACTTACACGTATTGCTAGCTAGCTCTTACATCTATAATTAACCCATCTCCCATTATTTTATATTTTACCATGAGTCTTGTGCCCTATAAGCAAGGTTCCGACATCTGTCTCTGGCAGGGCTATATGGCTTCTCTCTGACTCTGTCCTTCTTTCTCCCGGAATTCACTTTAGTTTTCCCACCAGCTCTTTCTGCCCTGCTCTGCTATTGGCTCAAAACAGTTCATTATTAATCAATGGTAGTCACAGCATATAGAGGGAAATCCTACATCACTTGGCTTCCTCCTTTCCAAATAATAAACCAGTAGTGATAGCTAAATTTAATCAAAATAGTTGGTGCTAAGTGCTTGGGCCCATGTCTATCATAAAATGAGGGCTCAATAATGGTAGACGCTATCAGCAGCATGCCTTAAAGGTGTGGCACAGATGTCATGCCTCCTCTTATATAAACTACCTTTGCTTATTTACTACATCCATAAAATAATTTATTGTCCTTGTCTTAACTATTAGATTGCAGGTTTTCTACTGATGGTGAAAAGGAAACACCCCAGGGCACAAGTGGAGATGGTTTTGAAATCTAAGTTCAAGTTTCTTATTAAGAAAGAAAGTTGCTGTGTTTCTTAGATGTTGCTTATCTTCCTGTTAATGAGTGAATTGAAGAATTCTTAGGTTTCTGCACTGTGTGATCATATTAATATAAAGATGAATCATACTGCCTTAGATTCAGTGAAGCATTATTATCCAGTGTACCAGGGGGCTTTTATTATACATTAGTGTGGTTATGACTTGTGGAAAAATGGAATATATATATATATATATATATATACATGATATATATATATCATATATATTCTTGGTAATATTGTTAACATCAATAATAGTTAATATGATAGGAAGTATATCAAGATACTTCCCATGCAAGATCCCATTTAGCTCCTGATAACAATCTATACAATAAACTTCTACTAGTCAGAGTCCTCAAGAAGAAGAGAACCCATACTGTATAAAGTGTGTGTGTGAAAGAGAATGTGTGTGTGTGTGTGTGAGTGTATGTGTGGAATTTATTAAATAAGCTTGTGGTGGACATAATGACAACAGGTGTCTCATATATCTGAGAATGAGAACCTGGTAATTTCTTGGTCCTTGAGTTTTTGTCTACCTAACACAAGCTTTTTGGTTAGAAACTCAATCAAAGAATTGCCTTCATCATATTAGCCTACATGCCTGCAGGATAAGTTATTTCTTGATTGATTATTGATGGAGGTGATCCCAGTCCTCTGTGGGCTGGGCCACTTCTAGACAGGTGTTACTGGTTTTTATAAGAAAACAGGCTAAGTATGAGCCATGGAACAAAACAGGAAGCAGCATTCCATGACCTCTGCTTCAGTTCATCTATTGGATCCTTCCTCAGTAATGCACTATGACCTAGGAAACATAACATGAAATAAACTCTTTCTCCCCAAGTTGCCTTTGGTCAGTGTTTTATCAGAGGAACAATGAGTCACACTTAGATAGTCCTCACCAGTCAGAGTAGACCAGCACCTGTTCTAAACCACAGAGATAAGAATACAACAGCTGCTCGGTTCCTGAGATTGGGGATCTCAGCAGTCCCCATCCGGCATCAAAACCCTAGAGGGTTACTGGAGAAGAGCCCCTGGTCCAAGCTGGAAGTCTGAAAAGCTGGTGTTGATGTCAGTGAAGGAAGTGGCAGCATAAGCAACAGAGTGAATTATCTCTGTAGCAGGAAGGCAAAGGGAGTAACAAGGTGAATGATCTCCCTCTGCCCCATTGTTTATCTGACCTGCCACCAGAAGATGCCACCACATTTGGGGTAGCTCTTCTCATCTCATTTAAGGCACCCAAGACAATTGCTTAACTGAAGTTTTCTGCTCAGGTGACTCTAACTGTATCAAGTTGACACAGGGAACCATCACTGCAGTTCTCAATAGGCATAAGCATGGGTAAGTATATAGGGCTGGAGGTCAGACTATCTAGGTTGAAATTCAGCTTATGGGACCTTAACCCAGTCACTCTTCACATTCCATCAAAAAAATGGAGTGTGTCATTTACAGACATCTTAGGGAGTTCCAGGTGACCCTGTGTTTGGTGATACAGCAGCAAAAGCATGGTTCATGAACAACAATAGCAAGTGGGATAAATTAAAATTTATTGAAACCCCCAGCTTCTGCTCTGTGAAAAGCATTTATAAGACAATGAAAATACAAGCCATGGCCTAGGACACAGCTGATAAAGGACAACAAGCTATAAAACGGCTAACATCTTTGAAACTGTCAACACTAAGTAACAGTAGAGTCCTGGCAATGTTCTCTGGAAGCTTACAAGATTAGAAAGCAGGGGACTGTGCACCCTGCAGCAAACTCTCTAATGAATGCTTTGTGTGGCAATCAGTCAATTAATCAATCAGTCCATCCATCAATAAAGTGCAACAAGTCTGGAAAGGAATTTAGCAGTTTGTTAAAAGCTAAACACAATCTTACCCTCATATCCTCCATTCATATTTTTAGGTATTTACCTAAATACTTTGGAAAATCTATACCCCCACAAAAGCCTGCAGGCATATGTTTATACTTGTCTTATTTGTAATTACCACAGACTCACAGCAACAAAGATGCTCTTCTCAATGTGTGAATGTGTAAAACACTGTGGTACACCCATGAAAAGGAATATTACTCAGCCATAAGGGAAATGGCATGAGGAAATTTAAGTGCAAATTATTAACAAAGAGAAACCAGCCCGTAAAGGCTATCTTCTGAATAATTACAACTGGAAGACATGTAGGAACATGCTCAAATTTAGAGATGGTGAAACGATTGGTGTCTGCCTAAGATATAACAGGACAGCAGAGTGGACGATGATACATGGGAGTATATATTTCAAGCGCAGCACTTGCTGTCAAGGCACCTCAAGTGCTAGTATGTTCCATATAGTAAGGATGCTTTCTATCTCCCAAAAATCCACTGAGCCTCTCAGCACACAGAGTGGGCCTTAATATATGAAAACTCTCTCTCTCTCTCTCTCTCTCTCTCTCTCTCTCTCTCTCTCTCTCACACACACACACACACACACACACACACAAATAAATAAATAGATATTCAAAAGTAGCAAGCACTGTAGATGCAGAATAGAGAGATTAAGATATAAAGTAACTATAGATGGGAAATGTGTTTGCTGTCAACACAAACAAGACAAACTAGAGTCATCTAGACATAGGGATCCTCACTTGAGAAGATGTCTCCATAAGACTGGCCTATAAGCAAGTGTCTAGGACATTTTCTAGAATACTGATTGATGGGGGAGGGCCAGCCTACTGTGTGTGGTGCCATGGCTGGGCAGGTAGTCCTGGGCTGTATAAGAAAGCAAGCCAGTAAGCGGCATTCATTTGTTCTTCCGTGGCCTCTTCTTTAGTCCCTCCCTCTTGCTTGAGTTCCTGATCTCTTTGCCAGTCATGAAAGATTACAAACTGTTATATGAAATAAACCTTTTCCTTCCCAGGTTGCTTTTGGTTATGGTGTTTATCACAGCAGCAGAAAATCAGCTAGGGCAGGAGTAGAGTGCACAGTGCTGCATTGAATTCAGAAGTCAGTGTAATCTATAAAATTAATGGATAAATAAGTTATGTTTAAGTACTGTAGATAAATTAGTAAAATTGTATCCTATAGGGGTATGGATTAAGTGTGTACTAATACACACATAAATATTTTCTTGTTTGCTTGTTTTTTTGCCTTTTTTTCAAGACAGGGTCTCTCTGTAGCTTTGGAGGCTGTTCTAGGACTAGTTCTTGTAGATCAGGCTGGTCTCAAACTCACAGAGATCTGCCTGCATCTGCCTCCAGAGTGTGGGATTAAAGGTGTGCACCACCACCGCCTGGCATACTTTCTTAAAGTAACAGGAAACTCCTGTTACAGGAAGAAAGCAAGAAAGAAAGACAGAAAGAAAGAAAGAAAGAAAGAAAGAAAGAAAGAAAGAAAGGAAGGAAGGAAGGAAGGAAGGAAGGAAGGAAGGAAGGAAAGAAGGAAGGAAGGAAGGAAGGAAGAAAAAAAAGAAAGAAAACAAAACAGGGCCTGGACCTTGTTTTTAATGCTGTTCTCCAATGAAGGGCACTATCTGCACTTGGAGAAAGGAATGCTTCTTAGAAAGGGCCAAGGAATATTCAATTTGAGCCTGGAATACCTCGTGTACAATTAAAGTAAGGAGATACTTAAAACAACAACAAAACAAAGCAAAAACATCCCATGGAGATGGGTTCAAAGGACACAGGAGGCAATAGGACAGTGTCCCAGGAGACAGAAAGTGAGATAACAAACGAGAAAATGAATGAAGGAGGGCTGGGGGAATGGCTCCACCAATGACACATGAGCTTGGGGAGCCATGTTATATCCCAAGCACCCTTACAAAAGCCAAGTGCAGTGGGTTTGTTGTGTAATGTTAATTCTGGAGGGCAGAGACAGATGATCCTGATCATTGGCTACCCAACCCAACTGAACTGATGAACTCCAGGTTTGGTGAGAGACCTTTTCTCCAAAAAGTAAGGTAGAGAACCACATACAAGGGCACCCAAAATTTATCTCTGACCTTCAAGCACACACCTATGCATATACACCTACTGGAAATACTGCCTCAGGAAAGTGACTAAGGTTTACAAACTCTCAAGTATAACTGCAGTTGTGTCCTTGATATAATGAGATGAAATGACTCTCTGGAGTTCTATTCTGAATCACCTAAAATCTCAGAATAATCTTTTAAAAAGGAGGCAAATAAAAACTCAGCAGAGTTCTATACATTATTTGTCAAATTCTTCAAAACAAGAAAACTATTGAAAATTTATAGTCAGAAATACCAAGAAGGTATTCGTGCCATCCTGAGAATAATTTCCAAGAGCCACACTTTTGGTTCAAATGAATGATCTTAAGTATACAGCAAGCCAAAAAGCATATGTGTATGCACACATGCCCACAAGAGAGAGAGAGAGAGAAAGAGAGAGAGAGAGAGAGAGAGAGAGAGAGAGAGAGAGAGAGAGAGAGATACATAGAGACAGGCAGACATGCAGATACATAGGTAAACATCCAAGCAGGTGCTCAGAACATGCAGCAGTAACTGACTGAGATAGCCCATGACAGTAGTCAGCTGGAGTTCTCCATAGAGAATGTTCTGGGCAGAGCAGAGTGTCCCATTAAGGACAGCTTCCAATTAAAGGAATGAGGAACAACAGATAGAGCCAACATCATCAAATCAGGCACTCACAACACAGAGCAAAACCTGACGTGGAAGTGGAGGTAGGTAGCTGGAGTTCCATCGTGAACTTTCTCCCCATGGCTGAGCTTCCCATAGCTGCAATTCAGCTTCTCTTTCCCACTCAGCTATCATTATATCACTGGATAAAACCATAGCAACAACTGCTGGAAATTCTTTACTTCCTAACTGTCCTCAAGGACACAATGCTTTCACTCTTGGGCTGGATCTTCCCTTTCTGTCACACTGTTGGGAGATGATATGGCAGCCATACCACCCCCAGACAAAGGACCTTGGAGAACACTTGGAGAACATTTGAGTTTGAAGTGAGAGAATAACAATGCTTACACAACCAGCTTCTCAGTAAGCTCAACAGCACAATTTACCAAATACAATATACATCCAGAGGTAGATGACTAAATGTAATGGATTATCATGGATAGGCTTTAAAGACAAAAAGAAAAGCATTAGGTGAAAAGTATGACTCATAAATAGAACATCAATATCGAATGATTATTCAATATACTGCAAGTGTATGTACTGAGACAAGATATTGACAGCAGAAAACTGGGTGTGGCCTCCATAGGAACTAATATCGTCACATTCTTTATTTAAATCTAAAACTGTCATCAAGATATGAAGGGGTGTGGTCACTGGAAGGTTGGTATGCTAATAGGTCTATCTTGTTTATAAAACTATCTAAGATAAGTTCACTTAACTAAGTTTTTACAATGTCCCTTGTTATTGTCTAATGTGCTAACTTTTGTCCCTATCCTCTTTTCATCCAAGGACATTTAAATAAAAAGACTATGAATATCCTACATGGGGCCAGGATTGTCCATGATGTCTTCTACTATGGCTATGCATGAATATTCTTTCTGAGGACAGTGTCCAAAGTGCTCCTTTGATTTCAGATCATGTGAAATATAAATGTTTTGTCTTGTTCTGATGCTGGGGACTGAATCCAGGGTCTCATTCATGCTAGTCAAACATGCTATCACTGAACTGTTGCCCTAATCCCTTGTCTTTGTGTCTCAATGACCAATAGATCTTATATCCTTATATAATGTGTTTCATAGAGGGTTATTTGACAGATACCACATATGATTTGATGTCTCAATTTTCCAGCATCAATTTAATGTCAAAAAGTTAGCCTTTCAGATCAAAATTGTAGACAGTCATTGAAGATGCCCACCAAGTCACTTGTGTGTATATAAACAGATGTAGATTTTAGATTGTGTCCTTAAACTTTTGCTTTGAGATATAATTGTCTAAGACTCAAGTTACAGCACTACAGTGTGTCTTGATGTGGTGACACTATTGGGAGAGTCAAATATAATTTCTAAAACCAAATGCCATGACACTCACCTATCATTCATTCCAATACTCAGAAAGCTAAGGCAAGAGAACTGTCGAGTTTAAGACTGTCCTGGGACACAGAGTGAGACTATGTCTCAAAAAAAAAATAACTGAAAAAAATCTTGAAAATACATAGGTTAGTGAATTGTAGCTTTTATGAAGAAAGCATTTTATTCTTGATAATTTGACCAGAGTCATTTCTTTTTCTGGTCCCTGTCTCGAAAAATCAAAAAAAAAAAAAAGTTCGAGACCAGCCTGGTCTACAAGACCAGAGTCATTTCTGAACCTTATGTGTAGTTGGGCAATGAACAGCACCTCCCATTCAGATGACGGGTTTGTTCTACAGCTTGACACCCAGTCAATGGCTGACTGTCTTGCATCTTTATACCCCATATCTTTATTTTGTCCTTGTTTACTGTTCCAGTTGTTAATTTATGTTAAGTTCCAGCCTATGAAAGTTAATAATAGTAACAGCTCTCTTCTAACAGAGCTAAATATAACAAAATCATTTCATTAGTTACTTCTCTGGTTATTGTCCCCAAATACCTGATAAGAAGAGTTTGAGTCAAACAAAGGTCTGCACTTTGAGGGGAAGTCATCATGGCAAGGAAGGCAAGACAGATGAGGCAGAAGCCTGCGGCTGCTCATCACGGAGCACCTGCCGTCAGGAAGCAGAGGGCAATGTATTAAACTAGTTCTCTCTATTTTATACAGTTCAGGATTCCAGTCTATGAAATGATGCTGACCACATTTATGGTGGCTCTTCCTACTTTAATTAACCAAACCTGAATAATCCCACAGAGGAATATCCATGTTTTTGTCTTCAAGGTGATTTTAGGGCCTATCAATTGTCATCTGTATAAACTGCACACATAATTTTTATGGAATGGTAGAGAACAAAACTTGCATAACAAATGAACTCATTAGATCAAATTTTGCATTATTCACTGGAGAAATGCATTGACTCATGAAACGCCGAGACCCTCTCCTGCTCTGGCAGGTGCTGCAAACTGGGGCACAGTTGAACATGACCATGAAGTTTCCGCGTAGCTCTGAAAATAGGGAGTTCTGCTTCTCTGATGGCTCCAGTTCTTTGTCACCTACCCATGACCACCACAAGCATAACTTCATTTCCACTCTCAACTCTGAAAGTGAAATCCTTTTGAGTGTCCTTGATATTTCTGCTGGATTTCTAAATAGTACCGCTCAATTCCTGTGCATTCTTTTTTGTTGGAATTATTTTAAACCAAGATGTTCTCTAAAAGGATTTATAACTTACCATTAGAAATCCTCTTCATTGCTTTTTAGCCCTTCAGGATTTTGTATGGATTACTAAGGGGATTTCTTTTAATCACTAGGGAAATATGGCTGCAGCTATTATATCTTTAAAAAAAATAAATCTCTACCATAGCCCGGCAGTGAAAAATGCATTTCCATACCACTCCAGAACAAGTTTCTCAATAATCCAAAGACATTTTTTTAAAAGTATTTTAATTTGACAAGAACTAGTAAGATAGTGACATAAAACACTATGTGTATGTGGTTTGCTAATATGGACATTATTGAATATCAAAACACAAATTTGAAACATGGAATCTAGGGAATAATGATGATGCAATGCACACACACCTACCCCCATTTCCCTCCCCCCACAGGCTTTGCAACTTTGCCTGCAGCATTTTTGCAGAAGAGCAAGCACCTTCACAAAACTGTCAGTCATGTTCTCTACCTCAGCTAGGGGTTCCCAAGTGGCTTCCTTTCTCATCTGTACCTGTTCGCTGTTTCCATTCCTCCCAGTGAGCGTGTTCCTGGTTGTTTATATTTTGAGCACCTCTTTTGATTGGTCACGATCATGCAAAATAATCTATCCTTATATTTAGTCAAACTCAGACTATTGGTTTCTTAAATTTTCGGTCATATTTACTGCTTTTGCCCACATTGAACATGAAGAGACAGGGTGTATGCATCATAGTTCATAGCCTGGGGACCAGCTGAAAACCCACCTGTTGCAGAAGGCTATCAGGTTTATCTCATCCTGATCATGTTTGATGACAGTTGCTTGTTACTAAAACAGTTATCAGCACATAAAACAGGCAAACAGGCTTGTACTTTTTCATCCTCTGAAGATTTAATATGATAAATTGGTTTATAAGCATTATATGCCCTCATATAATTATGCAAGACACAGTATGAACTGTATTTGTAATAGAATAAGGATTAGGTCTTTGAAACAAAACATTCTTAATTAGAAAAGAATGCAACGTAATATCTAAATTTGGTTAGGTCATTAACTCAGTGAGATACAATTTTTTTTAATGATCACAAAGACAGACACTTTCAAAGAGTTTATATGTTTGTAACAATGGTATATAAATATTGCCTGTCACACAGAGTCACATAAAGGCAGTTCTGCAGCAAATTGGGGTCCTGTGGATCTCAGATAAAACATGATTAAATTAAATTGAGCTAAATCTCATGGATGCAGGTCATTTGTACTGAGACTGGGGGCAAGCCAGGGTAATAAGTTTAGTATTCATTACAACTTGAACATGTAATTTTTTGTCTGTAATTAATACAGTTCTTCTAATACCATTATTAATTAATGATGAAAAATAGCTGCTTATGTAGATTCAATCAAGTTTGTAGTTCTCATCTGTTGGTTCAGTTCCTTGAGGTGGAATTTAGTTTTTTAAACTAAACTGATCAGTATCAATAGACAAAAGGAACTAACCTTCTGTTTTATATCCCCCATGCTGAAGACACTTTTCAAGTGGCATACAAGGTATCTAGGTGAAGGGATGTGATTGATTAAATCTCTGTATAAAGTGAATTATGGTCCTTGGGTCATGGTGTTCTCTGTTTCTCTGACTGCTGAGTAGTCTCCTTTCATCTGTCTCTTGTGTGCATAACTTACTCTCAGATAACTGGTGGTATTTTCAATCTGATCTCTTTCTGTTGACTGTAGCTCCTGATGCCCCTTGCTTCCTACTCAGTCTTTGATGATCTTCCATGATAGCCTATTGACTGGTATGACTATGAGAGCTGACTTGCTGGGAAGCTTAGTACCACTAAGGTGGGGTCATCTTATCTTGGTCAGCCACTGTGGTAGAATCCCCCAATTCCACAGCAGCTTCTAGTCCTTTTGACCTCATAGGGATCATGGGAAGTGCAAAAATTTGAGCCCTCGGGGCTCTCCCTGCTCTACTTTGGTCCAGTGACATCATTTCACTGCTGCATAACAATACCCATGGTCTTTCCCTCCCAGTGACAAATGCCCATGCTTGCCCTCAGTATTCCTCTCCCCACTTGCACTTCTGATATCTCCTGATTTGTGGAGATAAAAGTAAAGTGATTCAAACTGGCCCCTCACCTATCCCTTTGATGACATCTAATACCTGTAGAGGGAGGGACCCCTTTTCACTACATTTGTATCACCTCTCCTCTATACACTTGCCATGCTGGTTTTCCCATCAAGCAGGTATTTGGTATCTTTTATTGTTTGTTTGGTTTAATTAATTTTCCAGAGTTTATATGTAAAGGGTCTTCTCCCTTTAATGTGGGCATTTATTCTAGCTCTGTAAAGCACACATCAATCATTCTCCTTTTAAGGGCAGAACATGTTATTTTCATGTTTTTAATCTTTTAATTAACATACAAAATGATGTTTCAGTATATTATTTTATGCATGTGTTTTATTAGACTGTCCTTGCTCACATCCATGATCACTGACTTCCCATGTCCCCCTTTTATCTCCCTTTAGAACCATTCCTCTCTTCATTTGGTCAACATACTATTTTCATGACTATTTATAAATATATCTATATGTAGTTTGTGTGCTTCAAATGTAGATTCTGCTCATAAAAGGAAAACATAGTTGTCTTTTCTGAGTCTGGTTTATATCACTTAGCTCAGTGATTTCCAGTTCCATTCATTGTCTTGCATATGACTTAATTTCATTCTTCTTCATGACTGAACAAAGCTCCATCCATTGTGTTCGTATACCACATTGTCTTTATTTACTGTTCAGTCATCTCTTTATGGGCCTTTATGTTCATGCGTTGCCATGGCCATTATAAGTAATTCTACAATACACATGGAGACACAAGTCACATTCCATGGAACACCCTTCATTATGACATTTTTTTTCTTTGAAGCTTGATTTGTCTTTTGGAAGAAAGCAAAAATTTCAGAGCCAACTTTGGTGACTAAGGTAGGGGCTCTCAATGGGCAGTCCTCTTTCCTGCCAAAGTTATCAGCATGATTTCCTCGAGGATTTATTAAATAATTACTCAAGTACTTCCAAGCTACTTAAGGTTGAGCTAGCTTATCAAGCCTCTCTACTTACACTTGTAAGAAAATCTGTGCCAATAAGCAAGTTGGAACTATCATTCAAATTTTTTAGATAAATGAACAATTGCTATGAATGTCTCAGATACTAACATTTAAAAAAATTATTTACAACCTTAGTAATGAATTCATGAAATAGTATGCAAAGCTAACACTATTTCTAGTTATCTTCCAGACGTGTGTGTGTTCTGCATGTATGTGTGGATAAATGCATGCATGCACTCTCAGAAACCAAGTAGGCAAATTTCATATCTTCGTTTTATGCTTCAACAAATACGTAAACCTTTAGAAAGTTTTACTGATAAGCAGATGGATATTGCACAGTTCTTTGGAAATCTCCAAACTTTATAAAATCTGTCCCAAAAGCTTTGCCCACTGATAGCAGGGAGGGGGAACACAGACAAATGGCAGAGGTTTGCCAATGTGATTGTGTTTCATCCAGTGTCTTGACAGATACTGGTCAGAGAATATGAAATTCTCAGCAATGTTGGGCTGAAATCTGTGACCAATCAAACTTCACGCATATCCATATTTTATTTTACTTCTGCATTTTAAGTGAGTGCAAGATTCAATAGCCACACTTACATGAAGTTTTGAAAATCAAACACATGAATTCGTTACCCCTTATTCACGGCTTCCTTTATTCTGAATGCTGCTCAAGAGAATACAATTAATTAAGCACTGATTCATCGGGCCAGTGTTGGGGAACTGCTGCAACTGGGTATTTTCCATCTCACATACTCACCAATGTTCTCTGGCTCATTGCTCACCATCAACACGAAGGCTAGTGTATGTTGGAAAGAACTGAATACATGTATGAATTACCTTCTGCTAATGAAAGTAGATGGACGCCTGGCTGCTTGTAAGGAAGAATTTAGACGCCCTTCATAGGTATCATCCCTCTGGTTGTCTGTCCTATTCGGCAAAGCCCCACCAGGGCCGATTTAGAGATACTTCAGGTATAAACCATTACAATTATGCATCCTGTGAGGCTGAAAATGAAATTTTAATCCGACTGTTTGTAAACGTTTTGCAGCCTTAGCTGAAGGGGTGATGATTTTACTTTGGTAGCGTGCTGTTTGGCATTCTGTAAATCCATTTCTCAGAGGGATGTCAACTTGGAGATTTGGGTGTCTGCTTCCTGGAAATGCCTGTTTGTGGCTTTCAATGTAAGTGGTAGGATATAGGTGGTCAAAAACGAGTCTTAATGGAGAAACTAGCCACCAGTCACTCTCCTGACTGAGACCCACTGACTCTCATTATTGGCTCTGGGGATCACTTTGCCTAGACTTCCAATGAACTAATTATACTAGATATGTTTTTAAAAAGACAGTTGAACTCATGTTAATATGACAATTGAACTCATATTAATATGAGATTGCAGAGTTACAGTAAGATGGTGGTGGAAGGGAAACAGTGAGTGGGCCTCTGATTATAACTCTTGATATCTTGCTATCTACATCTTTGGTTAGTTTGGTTAGTGATAGTTTATGAATTGATTAAATAATAGCTTGTTTCCCTGACTTAAACCTGGTGAAATCTCTTGTTTAAGAAGAGACATGAGGAATGAGGGGTGGAACAAAGTATCTTTCTAATATGTATGAGGCTGGGTTCAATACTCAGCATATATGCACAACACACACACACACATTCATATGTACTCAAAGAGAAAAGACATGAATGGGAAATTTTCAACAATCTTTAATGTCTAACCAGAATCTTGTGTGTATACAGTCATTGTGAATTATACAGTCCCATCTCTTTAAAATAAACCCACACCAAAAGAACCCATTGAGACTGGCAAGGAAAATAGATAGCCTGATAGTTCCTGCCTGCGGTGACAATGCAGAGCCACAGAAGGAGGGCCAGCTGGTGACCTTGGATAGGTCAGATTTCCTCTAGTCAAGTCTGTTCAACTCATGTGTGTTGAAATATTGACTTCCTGAGCAATTACTATATCTTAAGCAAATACTATACTAGGAATCCTATATGTAGGGCAGATAGCAGAGTAAGAGACTGGAGTATGGAACAAGCTTCCTGGCCATTCCTTTATTACTATAGAAGATCATTAATGTGGGGAGAGGAGATAAGGCAATGGGTAAATGGATAGCATGTAGGTAAAGCAATATATGAAAGTCCTGATTACCTAAAGGGGAGTACTTATATCAAAATGCTTATGCAGCATGCAGTCCCCAGCACAGTAGACACCAGGTCCCATTTTCTGAGTCCCAACAGAGACTGGCTCATTGTCTGAAAGTACTGTGCTCTTCTCAGTTTGAGTACACATGCTCCCCCCTGTCCTTTAGAACTTCTTGATCACACAACTAAGCATGAAGTGACTCTGTGTCATGCACAAGAGCTGTTTGCTTCAAGGAGGTGCATGCTTCAGTTGTCTTAGAGGCTTTCATGACCATTCACAGAGGAAGAGTGGCTGCTGTGTTCTCATAACTGCAGACTTTGTACAACTAACTTTTTACATGTCCATATGAATGCTTCTTAGAGACATGATTTTATATGCATGTGGCAATGATCACTTCAAGATGTTATCTGATCTCCTACCACTCCACCTTCATTTCCTCCATTTCCTGTGATACCTTCTTGTGAAGTTCTAATATGGAACACCTAAAGTCATAAAAATAAACCTTTAGGATTAGTGGTGTTACTCAGTTGTTAGACTGCTTGCCTAGCATGCAGGAAGTCCCTGAGCTCAATTCTCAGCAACTTCATAAGCCAAGTGGGGTAATGCATACCTGCTATCCTAGCATTCCAAAACTAAAGGGAGAAAGGTCAGAAGTTCAAAATCATCCTCAGCTATATAATCAGTTACAAGAGAGCCTGGGCTATATGACAAACCAAATATAAAAAGGCAAACAAATAAAAAAATGTGTTTTAAGTTGTGTGAACCTTAAATCAATGAATTTATGGTCTGAATAGAAAAGAATGTGTACTTCCTCATTGCCTTGCTCTTTTCTTTATCATTTTAACTCATTATTTAGAACATGCTATAAGGTATATTTTAGGTATATTATATAGCTTAAAGTGGTCAATTGGCCAGATTGTTGGCAGGATACCAATAACTGTCTTTTGTTTGATGTCTGAAAGACAAAAGTTTAGAATGATCTGACTGGAGTCATAGAACCAGTCCCTAGAACATGGTTTTGATATTGTGTTACGGTTACAATTCCTATGCAAGGCAGTAATATCTAGTGAGTGCTTCCAGGAAAGTCAGAGAATCTAGGGACTCCAAACTAGTTTGGGAGTTTACAGTGCAAAAAGAAGAAATGCCTGGACTTCGGTCAGTTCGAGGATACACATTTATGGAGCAAAGAGCTGTTGAGAGTCCAGGGTGAAGCAGTCACAGATGCACTTCAAATGGTATTTCCATACATTGCTTCATGATTTATTTATTTTTCATTCCTGTGAGTTGTGTGTGTGTGTGTGTGCATGTGTGTAAATTTATGTGCACCATGTCTGCATGTATGTATGGAGGCCAGAAGTCGAAACTGGATTCTGTGAAGGTGGTAGACTTAGAGGTGATTTTAAGCTGCCCAGTGTGGGTGCTGGGTACTGAACCAGTATCCTCAGCAAGAGCAGCAAACACTCCTAGTGACTGAGCCAGCCCTCTAGCTTGCTGGCCTTTGGATAATTTGAGATTTCTCTTTCCTTCAATACTTCCTCCCCTTCCTCCTCTTCTACACTTTTCTTCCTCCCCCTCTTTTCCCATTATTCTTTCCTTTTTTTTCCTCTAGAAATATTCATGTAGAAAAGTGTACACATACCCAGGATCTTAGTAATCTCTGTTTAGGTTTTGTGCAGCAGGAATAGAGCTGAAATAAAGCTCGGGTCATTAGAGACTCACAGTGCTTCCATTTATTTTCTTTTGTACAAAATAAGCAATGCAATTTTGTTTTGAGTTGTGTGAAGAACATCACATGAAAAATGAGGAGAAGAAATAAAGATAAATTAGAACATAATTACAAGGACTGGAGTTCAGCCAGTCCCTTTCCACCTTCCAAGTTGGAGACAGGTGAACTTGGAGAATGAGTGCAAGCAGCACATGTTACTTTCCACATGGAGAGGCCTCCTACAGGAATGTGGGGGAAGAAGTGATCATTAAATACCACTAAATGAAAGGGGATAAAGGAAGCTAAAGGTCTGAAGGAAGGCAGGAAAAGTAATAGTGATCACTTCTATATTAGAGAGTGTTACATTAGGTTTATTTTTAAAAAGAAAACTAATTTTATTTTAAGTGTGTGAGTTCCTTCATGTGTGTGGGGGCATTACCATTATGGTCAATATACACAGAGGTCAGGCAGGCTGTTGGAGCACCTGGGGGTGGACTTATTAGCCATTGTGAGCTTCCATATGGGTGCTGACAACTAACCCAGGTTTTCTTCAAGGACAGCAAGGACTCGCAATCACTAAGCAATCTCTCCAGCTCCCCATCTGCCCTTGCCAGGCCCCTCTCAATCCAACTTTGTTCAAAATGGAAAATTTCTCTCCTACTCTCTGCTTAAAACCACATTGGACACTCAGAGTGTGAATTTATTGCAGAATATTGGTAGTATCTGGGTCTTTTTTTATTATTATTAAAAATGCACCTTTCCCCAACCACAGATGCTTCATCGAGCCAGAGCTACACACAGAAAGTTATTCCCCAGAAGGTCTTTTCTGATTGGCTTTAATTCTGTATCAAAAGGATGATTTACTTGGGAGATGTTCTATGGAGGAGACAGTTCAATGGTTGAACTTGGAGACAGGCTCCCACGTGCACAAGCATGTTGCTTGCACCTAACCCTCCAGGATAGAAAGCTGTAGACTATAGCCTGTTTTTAGCAGGTGCACCTAACCCTCCAGGATAGAAAGCTGTAGACTATATGCCTTTGAGCTTTGCTCATTTGGAAAACTGAAGAGACTCAAACAGCAGTTACGTGGTGGCTGATCGTGAAGATTAAATTAGATCATGGGTCCAAAGCACTGTATCTCATCACCTGGGTGTGACGGGAATGCTTGATAAGAGTAACTCTGCTCTGGGGTCTGGGATCAGACTCAAAGGTATTTCTAAAGAAAACACAGCGTGACTGCATCTTTTCTGTTCCGTATCATGTTGACATATGGCTCAATGCTTTTAATTATTACATTCTCTCTTGCTCGATTGCTTAGTCACTAATTCACATACATGCTCATCTTTTCCACTGCACCATGGGCACCTCAGAAGTGGACTCATTTCTATTTCACTATAAAACAAGCTGCATTGCCGGGAGGCAACTCTTCTGCTGTTGGAATTTTGTTTGTTTGGTTGGTTTGGTTTGGTTTGGATTTTGTGGGGTTTCGTGTTTGTTTGTTTTGTTTGTTTTCTTTTTTTCCATCAAAACCCACCTTGGAGAATCCTTGAAATCTGAACTAAAATGATCTGATCTGGTGTTGAACTTGCAAAAAGAAATAGACTGAGTGACACATCTCCAGTTCTGCCTTTATTGAGCCCTTAATCAAAGACCTAAGATCAAAGAAGAGAACAGGGAGGAAGCAGAATACAAAAGAATCTCTAAGAAGTGTGATGGGGAATCTCAAAGAAGTAGTGTTTCCGGAGCTTATTTTGACAGAGATGACTCTCATGCATATTCTCCTCTGTGCCTGTGGCCACCCACTACCTGCCCCCTCCAATATGGCATCTAACTCAACCTTTGAAAAGATCCAGCTTAATTCTTCTCAAAGTCAAATCATCTTGGCCACAACTTGAGAGTTTGGAGCCAAGTAGGCAAAGGAGTCTTAAGAGTGTGTAGTCCTGGCTTAACTGCAACTTAGGTTTTCTGTCCAGCAGGAAAGTACCATTTCCAGCTGCTCTTCTGAGTTTCCTGAGAACAACAGCTTTACCTCCATGAAATAGACACATATATGATGATCTCACATGCTTGCTTGAGAATATTGAGGTCCTTGTGAAAAGAGGAAAAATGTACCCCTGGTGAATTTTCTAAAATGCCACTCATTAGCCATCCTCATTGATAGTGGATGACATTAGTTGTCATCGCAAGACACCACTTTGCATCTTTCCAGAAGATACAAAGTGATTTTTCTATTTTGAATAGAGTCTGGAGCTTACCATGGCCAAGCAAGTCAGTTCAGAGTGTGTGCACACTAAATCTCTCTGTTCCATGTGGAGGGAAAAATGTGTCAGACTAAGGAAGCTATTACGTGGACATGTGAACTGCTCCCAGCATATGGTCCTTAGACCAGAGGCTAAGTGATGACGCCTCTATGCTGAGTGTGTCAATGTTCAGACTCTCCCATTTATGTGTCCATTTCAGCAGGATCGGGTTTCATCATATAGGCATATAATGGAGATATTTATAATGCTTTCAGCACATTTGACATATTTTCATCAAAGAGAGCCAAAGTTTGGATTGGCTTCCATTTTTGTTATTTAACTTTGTGCATATTTATAGATTTCAACAAAGCAGAAAGCTCTACCCTTTCTGCAAGTTTAGAACTTTAGTCTTCTACACATCTGTTTTCTATGAGATTTTGCTGTGAAGATTTCCAGGCCTAAGAGAAGGAGGAAACTGCAAGAAGTGACTGTTGACACTGCCCAGCTATTTGTGCCAGTGGATGGAGGAGCTTGAATATTAAACACTTATCATTAATTAGTCAACAATTATCCTAAACAGCTTGCACAATTAATAGTTTTATTAGAGTTACTTTATCACATATCTGTCAGTCCTACTATCTAATCCATATTACTTTTTACTAACAGCTGATTAAAGTATGATTTATAGTCTGTAAGAAGTATTTCCTTCAAAGGTAAAATTCAAAGGTTTTGGGTAGAACTTTCAGACTGTGCAGCCTTCACTACAGCCCAATTTTAGCACACTGCCATCATCCTGAGCGCTTCGTGTTCATTTGTAGTCAGTGCCCCTTCTCCGGAGCCCCAGGCAGCTCATCTACTTTCTGTCTCTATAGATTTAAAAAGCGATACATTGTAACCAACATAATAAAACTTCACAGAGTACCTCTCAACCAAGATTTCCAAAATCACAAACTAAAACAGTGTCCAGAGTTAAGAGAATGTACATTTCTATGGGGGCAGAGGGTACACAGCAGACAATTAATCTCCTGGTAATGAGCTTACTGTATGGTTATACTTGCTCTAATTCTTTATTTGGAAAATTGGTTCATTCCCATTTTACTGATGAGAACAAATAAGGTAAGGAAGAGGAAAGGGGCAGATGTGAATATGAAAGAGAAGAAATGCTAGAGGTAGAATTCAAATTAGGAGCTCACCTTTGTGCTCATGCCTTTGCTCACACTGGGGCTGAAGAGCTGTTGGAAGCACCGTGGTCCTCCCAACACCACTGGGTTGGAGAATATAGACAGATAATGCAGAAGCTGTATATCTGTGGGTTTTCAACCATGGTGGTGATTGCTTGAACAGATTCCCCACGATGGCATTTGAGAAGGAAATCAAAGAGGAGCAGTGGCAGGTGTTTGGAAACTGAATTTGGAATTGGCCTCCTACAGAAAGCAGCTAGATACTGACTTCGTGGGTGACTGGAGAAGTCAACGGCGTTCTCAGAGGGAAGTTACTTCTGTGGCAGCTTTCCAAGAGCAGATTTCAGTTTCCTTCGGATTAAATACCCTGAAGATAAACCCATGGGGGTAGAAAGAGGGAAAGCCTTGAAAAATGCCACCTTCTCTTGTAGAGCATCTTCTCTTGGAAACCAACTTGCAGGTGCTAACCCAGAAGAGGGCGTTTAGGGCTTATCAGCTCTGAGCGTGTTTAAAGCGAGAAAGCGCCAGCTCTTGCCACATGCTGTGCAGACACAGTTCCACGCTGCCAGTTCCAAAAAGCCTGGATTCTGATTCATTCACAAGTAACAGTGCTCTGATTCCCGTTTCACCCAGCCCACCAAGCTCCTCTTGGCTTTCTGAGATGGAGTCAGGCTCGCCCACATTTTTCTTGCACGCTTTATTCTCAGATAATAGAACCAACAAACAATGCAATTATCATTTCCAGTAAACAGTCTTAGCCTTCCTCTGATGATTTGGTCCCTGAATATGACAGAGTTAAATCAAAGTGATGGAGCATGTGACTCTCCATTCAAGTGATGCAACTTGCAGTTCCTTTAGACTCAGTTTCTTGTGCTTCCCTAGGACCACAAGAATGTGTGGTAAAATCTTATTAATGAATGGATAGAGCAAATGAACTTGACCATTTGAACAAACATTTGAACCATTCTTGATCCTTGTCCAACCTTGTATAGAACGTGTACGCAAACGTGCATACACATGTCCCTTTTCTGCAGTTCTTGGACTCTCATCTTACCTCAAAATAAGGAGTATATTTGCTGCTCAGAACTATTTTTCTGTCTCAAACTTGGTAACTTTGGAAGAGATGTCCAATTTAGCTAGCTATGTAGATATCGTATTGTGTTCCAGTGATAGCTCTGATACATATTGTCCAAACCACCATAGACCCCACGTTAATTATGGAAAAACTCTCACAAGATGGGACTTCTTGTGAAAAGTGACCTTTTTCTGTTGCATTGGTAGCAACTACCAGTCCAGATGGGTCTTGGCATTACAAGTTCAGCACTCATGGTTTAGCCAGCCAGGGATAAAATGTATCCCAAAATTACATCAGTGTGAATGGGTTCAGACTGTTTTTTTCTTGTCATTCTTTTCTAAACAATACAGTGTAACAAGTAGTTGCATAGAATTTACATTGTAGTCTCCTATGGATGTGCATAGTAATGTGTACTACGTGTGATCTAACAATCCTTCCAAGTACATGGAACATGTGTATGGTTGTATGCAAACCTAAATTTCCTGTACTGAGTGCACACTGAAGGATGAGATATTCACAGCAGCCCTGACACAAGCCAGTTCTGAAATCTTGTGCATGTTATATACCATTTGAACACCAGCTCCTTTCTAGGATTTTAAGAAATGTGTGGTAATTTTAGGATTAGCTACAGCATCATAGGTTGGACTTGGCTAAAATAAATAGTAATTTCTGGGGATGGAGAAGCTGTGTTTGTGTCTTCCCAGTCCCTATTTCTGATATTCCTAATGGAATGTTCTTTCTCTTCTTGATTTTTCTCTGTGAAGTCATTAAGATCTGTTGGGCTAATCCTACTTTATACTCTGTAGATCAATCATGTCTGACCATTCTAAGCTCTCCGTGACCCACAGTAGGCTAGTGGGACTCAATTCTGGAATCTCAATACTTTGGTAGAGGAAAACGTGTGTTAACTATACTTAAGGCTGGGGAGTTATCAACCTATCTCTCTTGAGAATCATGGCACACATGGAAATTTCTTCAGAGGGAAGCAGTGAAAAGCAAGTTGGGATAAAGGAAAGAGAAACATGAAGTTTTCTCATGTGGGTTGAGTGTTTCATAGACAACTCTGGAATTAGAACCTGGTGCGGGAGACTTGTCTGCATTCTGTCAATCATGTTTTAAATAAATACTGATTGGCCAGGTAGGAAGTATAGGCGGGTCAACCAGACAGGAAGTAGAGGCAGGGCAATGAGAATGTCTGAGAAGCAGGAAGCTCTCTGGGCATTCCTGCGCAGATCTCCAACAAGGCAACATGTAGCAGCCCAGCTGAGAGAAGGTACTGGCCATGCAGCTGACAATGGGTTAATATAAGTTATGGGAGCTGGTGGGAAGACTGAGCTAATGGGCCAATCGGTGTATAACCTAATGTAGACTCTCTGTGTGATTTTCTTTGGGGCTTGCCAGTTGTGGGGTACTGGGTGGGACAGAAACCCTAACGAGCAGGACCCTCATGTTACAAGAACCATTCTAGAACTTTCTCAGTAAGAGATACTATGAATTCCCTTATTTGTTTAGCTTCATCAGGTGGGCTGGGGAGAGGCAGGGGGAGCAGGAAGGGAGGAAAAATTATGGATGGATTGCAAAATGCAATTAAAAAAGAATTTAACATAAAAATTAAAAAAATTGAAATCTTGGTTGACATAGTATTATAATTATTAATAGCAAAACTCACAGTTTTGCATTTATATATTTAATTTTTTGCACAGATTTGATGTTTGGGAAACATTAAATATTCCCAGGTAACATTAAGTATTCCCAGTAAGAGTGGATAAAAAGAAAGGATCACTTCGTAAGATAGGTAGGCATTCTTCAGCCATTCAATTACTTTCATTTCTAATTCACTGGTAAAATTCTAATATTACATTCAGTGAAGTAAAATGTGCTATGGTTATAACTTGATTCGTGCATGTGTGTGTGTGTGTGTGTGTGTGTGTGTGTGTGTGTGTGTGTGTGTGTGTATGAGGGTATATCCACAAAACACTCAATAGAAATCTATATGTTAATCTCATTAATGGAATTGAGAAATGTCTAGTCTTCCTGTACTAGAATCTCACCTCTTAGTACTGGGATTACCAGAATGTTCCATCAGGGCTGGTGAAAGCAGTGGTAGGCATCAAACTCAATACCAGGCAGCATCCTATTAATGAGCTATTCTCAGCCCAGAAAATGGTGTTTCATATAGAGAGAATGTGGACTTCGATCACTGCAGCTTACCCTCCTTCCTTATTTTATAATGTGTTAGTGACAGATTTCCTTCTCAGGTGTGCAGGGAGATATTGATGGAACCAAGGAGCCAGAAGTTATCCAAATACAATATGGGAGAGATGATAGGATGGAGCTAAAAGCTTCACTTTTGCTCTATTTCTCGGATAGTCTTCCATATTCAGACTAAAGTAATATTCTTTGTAGGGAAATGTACATCTGAAAGGGAGTTTCAATTGAGCCTGAAGACATGCCCATTCGCCATCCCTATCTTTCCACGGCTTTGGAAAAGTGTCCATGAAACTGTGTCCCTGGACTTCCCAAATGTATTCTGTAGTGAGAAGTGGCAGTTTCCCCTTAGAGAATAGCGTGTGGATTTCAGAAAAGGTGTGCTGGAGCAAACGCCACTTCTGTAGAGTTCTTAGATTAACTGCTTCCATCATAATTAGGTGATGCCCAAATACACCTGTGAACCCCACAAGACAGGCTAGCCCACTGCCTGAGCCAGCTCAGGCTGCTGTGAAAAAAAATGTCTGTGATATCCCAGGGAGCTGTTAAAGGCCAGAAATGCACTTCCCACAGTTCACAGTGTACTCCTTGTCTGGAGCAGACCTGCCTTCTGCCTCGGAGGATGCCATCTTCACTGTTCTGTCATGGCACAGGATTCTAAGATATCTTCTACATGGCCACCAATGTCACTTGTGAAGGGTCATATATGATGATGCAGTCACTCCTCAGAGGCCTTGCCTTCTAATAAAGTTGCTTTGGGGATGATGATTTTGGAATAAAGATTTGAGAGGAACAAATGCTTGAATGTCACAGGCTGTTGATGCTCAAGTACATGGTTATCCTCCAACCTAAATGGGTTGGGTGCCTGCAAGGATAACTAAGTATCTCTGAGTTCCTGTGTTTCTGTGTTCATGGGGAAAACTCATCATATCCTAGGATATGACATGCCCAAAGAAAAGATTGTCACATAATGATAAAAGTATCTTTGGACTATGTTTTACCTTACATACATGTGCACCCGTGCGTGTGCGCACACACACACACACACACGTGTATGTACAAATGCATGTATACATATATATTTAATATCTATCTATATCTATATATGATTTAGGGTCCTTACAGTGCTCTAAATGACCAGACGACACCCAATATGCAATTGTGGAATGCAGCTTTATTCTCAAGACAAGAAAACCAGCTTGCTGGGGCCTGCCCAAAATGACTTTGAGCCAGGGGGAGGATAAGGCAGTTCCTTTTCCATCTGCATAGGGGAATTCCATCTTTGGTTAAGTGTACTTTGAAATGGTTAGGTATGGACCCTTACTGGTACAGAAATCAATTTATGATTTGTTCATGACACCTGATCAGCAACTGTTGTTGCAGTGTCAGGGGTCTGTCTGGTGTGTCAGGGGTCTGTCTGATTAAAAATAGCAACAGCAGTTCCTGCTTGTAGCCAAGTAGGACCCTGATTGGCTACCACTCTGGACATACTTCCTTAGGGTCTGGTTCAAGCTAGACATGAGTCAGCATAGGATAGTCTGGTGACATGGAACAGAGGTCTTAGCAAACTGGCCCTGGTCCCATAATAATGAACGTACTCCATACTTGTTATAAAAAGTAAAACATACTAAGAATCCAACCAGAAATGAGAAACTAAGCAGTAGTTTGAATAGAAAGTTGAGTCTCAAGACTTCAAAGAAAATAGATTCATCAGGAGATTGATGATTGATAATTCAAGATTATTATCAGAATAGTATCAGGCAGCAAATGGAAAGCAACCATTGCCCTAGGATGAGACAATGACACCCAGAAACACCAACTTCCTGTAGTTGTACTTCCTACTTGGATCTCATGGACCACCTAGGATTCCTGCTTTAGATAAAGAGCACTTACGGTTCTCTCTAAAGAGGAGAAACTGGCACCGTCTTATCAAACGTCAGGTTTAGCCACAGAAGCCACTGCCAGGGAAGAGGTTTGCAGTAGGTGGACTGTACAGAAGTGAACCGCAGAACACATTATGTGGCCCATTTCTTCAACTGGTTCTTTTGAACATTTTCTCTTTCCGATGGTGGCAACTTGGTAGGGAGTTAGATGAAACTGTTTAGGCAAACGCTGGCAGCGAGTTAATAATCCCACAGGAAGGGTAGACTTGCTTTTGTTTATCATTTCCTTTGCCAAACTGATGACTGATGATTAAATATTTTGTAACATCTTAAGAGAAACAGAGACACGTCAGGCAAGTGTAATATTAGCCCTTTAGGTTTCTTTTCTTCTCTTCTGAGCCCCAATCAGTGTATGCTTAACTTTAATAAGAGAAGACTGACATTAAAGAAAAATTGTAGGTTATTGATGAACTCTGGACAGTATAGTTTAGATAAATGTTTAAGTTTTAAATATGAAAAATAATCACCAATAGTGTTCTTCTGGGTGAAGACTTTAAATTACATATATTTGTATTTGTACACTTGTTTAGTGTAATTTCTAAGAATTTTTGACATATGGGACAGTTTAACTTTTACCCAAGAAAGCTTAAATTTTAACTGGAGAGAAATTTTCAGAAGCATTTGACTTACAGTGGGTATGTGTCTATGCTTAGTTGGGCCAAAATTAAAGTTTGTGTCTATGCCAGTCAAATAATTGATCAGACACTTGACATCTGTATCTCCACTTTTCATCTATCAATAATTGATTTTTAAAAACAAACTAATAAGGAAGAAATCACTATGAGAGAACTGACTTGATTTTCCATTAAAATATTTATCAAAATTTTTGGGAAACCAAGGGTCTTAAATCTGAACTGAGATTTTCATTCACAAATAAACTATCTGTGTTTCCATTTCCCAATTGTGCTGAACTCCAATTTATGACAAAGCAGATTCCATTGCTTTTCTCCTTTAATGTTCAGTAAGAGGATATTCTTCTCCAAGTATTAGCTCCTTTCCTAGAAGAAGCTTGTGGATTTCTGGGTGAATTCACTCACCCCACCACTTGAGTGCTCCAGCCTCAAGTAAAACAACCCATTAAAGTTAGTGTCCAGATCCTGACACAGTAACCACAGTAATATTTCAAGCCGGGTTCATGGTTTTTCTACAACTGCAAGGGCAGACAAATAGAAGTGCTTGGCCCAACTCTTCATCTCCTGAATGCTTAGGTGCCAAAACAATTAGCAGGTTTAGTGAGGGGGAAGGAGGCATCCCATGTCCTTCTTTTGTGCCATTTAGAGCAAGCAGCCCCAAATTCACTGAAGCCCTCAGACAATTATTCAGAGCCATTTGCAGCCCCTCTGTCCTGTAACAACCTCACTGACACGTTTGAAGATGAGGAGACAGATGGTTTCATTGAAAATGGGCTTTCCTTTTAAATATATAATAGCATCTTATAAATAAACAGTGCTTGGGCATCAAAAGGCTCTCTCATGCATTGGGAAATTGGATGCTCACAGCAGCTCTTTGGTACACCAGGTGAAGAGATTGTCTTGAGTTGTGATTCCAACCTCTGGTGGTCTGGCTAGCTGTCAGTGATCTCTCTATTATGCTTTTAGAAATGGAGGGAAGCTCTGAGATATGCCAGTGATCCAGGAATACTCATTTCCTTTCCTCAGAGATTCCTGTCACTGCCCATGGTGTGCTCTGGGGGAGGGCTAATGAATAAGCAAAGCTGTTTCCTAAAGCCCACTAGCCCTGCACAGGAATCTGAACATTTAAGAAACAGCAGGCCACACACTAGTCAATTCAGTGCCAGCCAGCTGATGGTTCTACCCATCCAAATACAGTGTCTTTCCATTAAACATATGACAAAGCTCAAATTACTTACTTCAGTCAGCCCCACAGGAGCTTAAGAGGAATGAGGAGAGACTGCCAGAAGATGGCAGCAGTCAGAACAGTGCAACCCTACTTCTATTGCTATCATTATTACTTATTATCACCCCAACTATATGGGAAGGAATTCCATACTGATCTTTGTGTCATGTATATATGACATTTGAGGATACCATTAATAAACATACAACACTGTAAGTTAGACATAGGAAGGTATGCCACTATTGTTGAGAAATAGGCAAAATAGTCAGGGAGTGGATAAGAAAAAAATCTGTTTCCTTCCTGTTATTAGAAGGTCTGAATGCCTACTGAAGCATCCTTATACTTTACAAAGGCCAGTTTTTTTAAAACCTAATGTACATTGCCTTGTTGATTGGTACTGGCTCATAGGAAGCTAGTGTGCCCCATTACCATAATAAGCTATGGGCACAGAAATGAAAAGCCAATGACCCACAATGGTAGAGTGTTGGTTAATTCTGGCAAGTTACTTGCATCAGACAAAGATCTGAGGCTATAAAGATGGCTTTATTGTGTATATGCTCATGTTTTTCTTCAAAAAGGGGGAAGAAATACCTATACAGATGTATATTTTGTTTAAAAATTTTGTTATAGCTGGGCAGTAGTGGTGCAGACCTTTAATCCCAGCAACTGGAAGGCAGAGGTAAAGGGATCTCTGTGAGTCTGAGGCCAGGCTGGTCTACAGAGTGAGTTCCAGGACAGCCAGGGCTACACAAACAAACGCT
Organism: Dicrostonyx torquatus; assembly: GCA_028555095.1. Taxonomy (NCBI): domain Eukaryota; kingdom Metazoa; phylum Chordata; class Mammalia; order Rodentia; family Cricetidae; genus Dicrostonyx; species Dicrostonyx torquatus. Next base: position 1,285,716 of record JAQHUG010000079.1, read on the forward strand.
GTATCAAAAACAAAAAACAAACAAACAAACAAACAAAACACACCAAAAAGGAGATTTTGTCTTGATAATGAATAGGTGAATTATGTGAGGGTAAACAGAAATGGGGTTGTAAAATAATGCTCTTATTTATCATAAAATTGCTAATGGATTAATTTACTTTATCCTGTCGGGAAGGGTATAAAGCAAGTGAAGTTGTTTTGATTGAAGATATTAAATAGAAGAAAAGAACTATGCAGTTACCTGGTGACTGAGATCTCTTTTCCCAGAAAACACTTTCTGATGTTGATGCAATAAGATTGCTGTGCCCATACATCTGTCTCAAGATTTGTGAGATTCAGTACACAATGGGAGAAACCATGCTGAAAAACCCATCTTTTATGACTTTCAAAGAATTCCTTTTTTTCAAGCATTGAAATTAATGAAGGGGAAGAGAAATTTCACTTGAGAATGAAGCACAGAACATAAACCCTGAGTTCTTGTGAAGTATGCTTTTCATAGATATATTCATTCACTTGCCCCTGAGTGGGCCATTGTTATATCTTCCTATAGAATGACTCTTCACTTGAATGCCCCAACTTTTCCTTCCTCTTTATTAAGGCAATTTCCATGAAGAGACAGAGGCAAGGACCACTAGTGGCTCAATTTAAAGCTTGATGCAAAGAAATGATTTTTTCTATGCCCTTCAGAACCCAACTCTAATATTCCATTTGATTTTAGAGCCAAAGCCAAAAAGGAAGACATTTGTTTTATGACCTCTTATTTTTATTTTATTATTGTTACATATTTATATATACAAATTGATGAGTTTATTTAGTGGTGCTCAGTGTGTGTGTGTGTGTGTGTGTGTGTGTGTGTGTGTGTGTGTGTGTGTAGGACCGACTTCCTACTACCAGATAATCTGTCAGGGGTCTTGTCCCTGGAGAATTCTCTAAACAGCCATTAATTGCCTGTAGCTCTTAGCTAGGGCAGGGATAGGAGAGCCTTGTAAGATTTCCCATCCTTGTTAGTATCTTTATAGTGTACAAAAGCATTATCTCACAGTAGTTTACAGCAGTTTATAATTTAAAAAGAAGAAGGAAAAGGATAGAGAAAGTCTTTTAAAAGAAGAAATAAAGTAGTCAAGTGTGGTGGCATACACCTTTAATCCCAGAAGTTGGGAGGTAGAGGCAGGCAGATCTCTGTGAATTTAGGCCAGTCTACAAAGTGAGGTCCAGGACATCCAAAGATACACAGAGAAACCCTGTCTCAAAAAAAGTAAAAAATGAAAGTAATGAAACAGAGTTAAAGGAGCCATGCAAAGATGGAGAATACACAGAGAATTTTGATACTATATGATATTGTATATATTGTTTTGCCTTTAAATTGTTTGACTGCTGAGGAAGGAATAACAGCTGCTAAAAAGCATTTGGTTATAAATGCTGCTGGATTAATCCAACCTATATATTTTGAAAATGTCTTGACTTTAAAATTTAAGTCAAAAGATATATTACTTTGGAGAAGAGGTTTTACTTTTGTTTCTACAGAAAATGAGAGGCTGTGGACTCACTCTGGGTTAAGAAAAATCAGGTTTAATCAGGGAAGAACCCACTGCAGAAAAATCTCCAATGAGAACAGATGGCCCAGGTGATTCAACATTTCAGAGTATCTCTGTTGAAGTTTCCTCTGAGTTTAACATCCAGAACAGCCTCAAGACTGCTGGCTGAGATGATTCAGCCTCACAGAATACTCCAGTTAGGACATGAACATAATCCTAAATTTTCTTTGGGCCCACATAAGAATATCAACACCCTGAAGTAGCCCATGATTCCCAAAATATGGATTATGAATTTTGGTCTTTGCTTAGAGTGTTGATTACAAGTTGTTACAGATAGTGATCAGGAAATAAGCCAAACAAAGGAGATCAGATTTGGAGTTCTTATTTTGAAAAGAGAAAAGGGGGATATGCTGTGGGAAAATGCTCTTATATACTGTAAAGATTTATCACTCGTATTACTTTAATAAAACACTGATTGGCCATTAGCCAGGCAGGAAGTATAGGCAGGGCTACCAGACTAAGAGAATTCTAGGAAGAGGAAAGGCAGAGATGTAGTTGAAAGACAGATGCAAAGGAAACAAGATGAGAATGCCTTACTGAGAAAAGGTACCAACCCATGTGACTAAAAATAGAAAAGAATTGTGGGTTAATTTAAGTTGTAAGAACTAGTCAATAGTAAGCCTGAGCCAATGAGCTATACAATTTATAATTAATATAAGCTCTGTGTGTTTTCTTTGTGACTGAATGGCTGCTAGACCAGGTGGGACAGAAACTTCCATGTACAACTTTGGCCTTACTAACCTCTTCCTCATCCTGCCTGTAATATAGCCCCAGACAAAATTGTTTGACAATCAGGCTTAGGTACTGGAATCCAGCCTGCAGTTTGTAAATGCTTGTAATGAAATTTTATAGTTTAGGGAGCTTCTTTGTTATAGTTTAGCCCCTGCCTCTGCATAGCTAGTAGTGAACTATTCCATTCTTGCATGTACTGGAAAATGTATAAAGTATTAACTGATGCCTTAAAAAGTTTAGAATTTAAATCTGCTTATAGTTATACATGTATTTACATGAATTGTTTAGATCAAAAATTCTTTTGTGAACATTAGGAGTTACATATAAAGCAACCATCCTAATTGGTCCAAATTAGTGAGGTTTTAAAGAAAGTATAATACCTTTGGAGTACTGTGTTTCATGACTTTTTACTCCTTGAAATTGTTTGTTACTTAATTATGATTATCATTATGACACCTAGTTTAATTCCCATATTAAAAACTACTTTAGGAGTTAAAGTAATCTATCTAATACCACAAATTGAGTTTGAAACCAAAAACTGTCATTTATATTTTTCCTACTTAAGTGCTGTTGGATAGAATTAAGTGCACACATATAAACTGAAATTCTGATGTAGACAGCACAGTGTTTCTCACTATCTGTGTTGTCTGTAACACTTAGCATATGGTGACTGGTGAGTAACTGTGAGATATATAAGCATGCGTATTGGAAGAAGTGTGATAAAATAAGCTAGTCTTCCCATTTGCTATTTCCTTGGAAGCATTCTGAGTTGATATTTATCCTCTACCCACAGAGTGGAGAAACACATCAACTTAGCCTGGATGGATTATGGGACTCTTTTCTTGTCAGATTTCCTGAACTGTGTCCAACAATGAAAGTGAGCTACAGATTTCATTCTTGGTGAAAACCTAAGAGTTTGGAGAGGTCTTACTTAAAGGAATAAAGTCAGCTTGATTCATTTTAAGCAAGGATTATCCAAGAAACAGAGAATTCCACAGATCAGCAAGCCTTTCCCCAGTTAACAGCATGGATATCATTTCAGCTTGGTTACCAGTAACTGATGTTGCAATTCTGGGAATACATTCACATGTCACAGTTGAGTTTATTTTTAGGTGAGTGTTTTATGTATCTGAGAGTTTATGGGTGTTTTATGTGCATGTTTGCTTACACTTAACACACACACACAGCTTAATTATCCACCCATCACAGTAGAGAAACAATATATTGTAACCACAAGTTACCTTTGAGTCGTTCCTTCAAAACTCTACCATGTTTACCCAACTTCCAACAATTATGAATCTTTCTTTATATAATTATATTATTCTACAAAGTTTGTATAAATAGATTCACACACTATGTAACCTGTTAAGACAGCCTTTATTCAAGAATCAAAAATTATGTAGGGCTCATTCAAGTTGTAGATAGAACATTCTCTTTCATTTCTGTCAATTATCACAGATACAATCATCATCAGTGTTGCCACTGACCCAGTGAGGAACACTGGGGCAGCTTCCGGTGTTTGATTATTATGAATTATGATACCAAGAACAAGCCTAGGAAAATATTTAAATTAAAATTTCTGAGTCATATTGTAAGTATAGTGTTGGTTTTCAGAGAAATTTCCAGACTTCTGTTGAGAGTACCCAGCTCTGACTCATGTCAGAGTTCCAGCTGTAATGGGAGACTCATCCAGGCTGTTGTCATCCTCACTAACATTTGATGGGGTGGTGTTTTCCAACTCAAACATCCTGATAGGTGTGGAATTCCACAACTGTTTTAATTTTCACTTTCCCAATGATGTTGAGCATTTTCTTAATGTGCTGATTAACCACTAATGTATCTTTTCCAGAGAAATATCTAGTTGTGGACTTTTGTCCACTTTACAACTAGCTTCTTTTGAATGTTGAGTTTTGAACAATCTGATTCTAGTTTTAAATCTATCGCCACATATAATATTTAAAATGCCTTCGTTCCATCTCTAGCTAATGCTTTTTATACTCATAAGGGTTGTTTTTTTCAGAACAATAGATACTAATGTTGAAAAGGAAAAGTTATCAGCTCTTTTTATGAGTTTTGCTTTCATCTCTAAATATTTTTTGACTGGAAGTGGATTATGGGGATTTTCCCCCTAACTCCTCTTGAAATTTTTACTGTTTTATATTTTAGACCCAAGTTCATCATTTCTTTTCAGTCTCTGTGTGGCGTGGTGTGTTTAAGGTGTCTCTGTCTTTCTCTTTCTGTACACGTGTACATGAGTGCACACACACGCTTGACTAGGCCAGCATATGATGCCTGTGTCTTCTCTATCAGTTTCTGCCTTAATTCCTTGAGACGGGTATCTCACTGAAAGAGAAACCTGCCTTTTCATCTAGTTTTGCTGAGTAGGAAGCTCTCAGTATCTGCTTGTCTCTGACTCTCAATGCGGGGGTTGCAGATTGGTACAGCCATGCTCAGTCTTTTAGGCATGTGCAGTGCATCTGACCTCAGGTCCTCACACTTGCAAAGAAAGTACTCTTACCCCCTGAACCATATGACCATCTCCTTAGTCAATTATTCGGAAAGATATGTAGCTTGTGTTTAGGGTTGTTTCTGTTGCCTCAAGATGTCCGATTGCTCCAACACGATTATTAACAAGACTATTCCTCATCCATTGAATCACAGCAATTTTTTAAATGTATATAGTGCTTGTATAAATATGTGACCTGAATAACACTACTTAGGGACATTTAAGTATCTATTTATCCCTCACCCAGTGTATTACCAAGTACCCCACCCGCATAATTACCCATATATTTAGCAGGAAACAAAACATATGTGGGTAGGATTACTACTCATAATGGTGTAAAACTATGTTTTGAAAAGATCAAGTGAATTTCCAGTATCAGAAAGTTCATGTGATACACATATAGTATCAGATGTATTGGGTGCATGCCCTGAAAGCCCACGCTGTGTTTAATTTGGAATTATCCCCCTGATAAAGGAAGCGCAGAACAGGCTTTCCTTTCTCAAGCTCCCACTGACAGATCTTGAGGATAGATGATCTCTTTGACAGGCCTTTAAAAAAATAAATGTCCACATCTCAAGGACACAGGAGGTTTTGGGGACTGATGATGATATTCAGCCAAGTGCTGGCCATATTACCTATTGAGCAGTTTAAGAAACTAAGTGGCAGCCTTCTCCCAGTATTTGCTGACAATACTCTCTGCCATGCCAGTACTTCCAGCCAAACCGCCCAGCAACACTCTTGAGCCTTCTTACTGGGTGTCCATTTGATCAAACGCCTTCGAGAGACTTGCTGATTTTAACAAAGGCCACAGAGCTAGGGATGAGCCTCCTTATTTATAGAGTCTCTAATTCCTTTTAAAGATCCTGATGGGTTATTTTCCTGGACATTAACCTGTAGTAATGATTTCTTTGTGATTTACATGTTGCACCTGCAATTTACATATATCCCTAATGTGCCTCTTTTCATTTCATGGAGCCTTGCTTAGCTATTGCATCTTAAAGCAAAGTGAACAAAAGGGTCACCTGGTAGCATCTGGTGCTTAAAGGAGGACTGCGAGGGGCCTTTTATTTTTTACCATGGTTTATTTCACAAACGTCTGATACTAGCTCACCTTTTGCAAATAGAAAATCTTACGGACAGAGCAGGAATCAGAAGATGAATTGCCTTGCTTCCTTTCCTGATTACCTCTCGAATGACCTTGAACAGCCTCCCACCTGAAACCTGCCGATCCTGAGAGTACCAATCATAGAGAAAACAAATGCTTTGCTCTTTAGGGTTAGCCTTTATTGTTTCCTTGTTTTATGACATGCACGAGCTGGTTTTCTGGAGGAAGGAGAAAGGATGCTGAGCTTTCATAAGAGCCTTTAAGTAATGACCCATCAGGGACTGGCTACATGGGTAAAGGTAATGTGACACAGTCTCCAGTAATGAAAGCTCTCCAAGGACAGGCAGCTTAAGCGTGTTGTTTCCTGTTCCATCTCCAGGATCATCCACCACATCTGGTACTCGCCTCTGTCTGCTATTCTGATCCCATGTCTATACCTCTGTATAGAACTTGCAGTCCAGTGCAGTCTGTCAAATGTGCCCTAGAACTTGCTACAATTCAAGTCTGAAACATCCCATATAGGCTCAGGTTTTGAACCCTTAGCCCCAACTTATTATGCTGTTTTTAAGGCTACAAATCCTTAAAGGGATGTAGGTGACTAGGGCAGGTTTTTAGAAGTTGCTCCCCACCCCAGGTTCTAGGCCCAGTTCTCTGCTCCCTGGTGTAGTCACAAGCTCCAGTTACCAGGACTGAACCACACCCATGGTTATGCCTTCCCACCACACTGAGAACACTTGGAACCATGTGCCAAAATAAGGTTTTCATCCCAAGTATTGCTTCTTTTGGAAATGCAACAGGAAAAGCATCACAGAATCAATCTTCTATGCATCCCCAAGCAGTGATCTTTCACTCCGGGCATCTAATTCCTACATTGTGGCCAAACATTTCCCACGGCCACAACCTTAGTGAGGAAGCATGCGAGATTAAGACTAAATGAATATTAGATAATCTTAGTTCATCTGTTTCCTTCTTTTTATCTCAACTTTCTTTCTGAAATTGAAGAAGTAATTCCAAAATTCTCTGGTCTGCTGTACATACAGTGGAATAGTGAAACGGTCTTTCCAACTTGTGAGCACTAACCTCGGTCTAGGAGTGTTCTCATCACCAACTCTACAGCTCCGTGTCTGCTCAGACTGACTGCTCAACCCACTTAGAAAATGACAAAAATGGAAAAGACTTCATTTGTCCCCCATGTGAAGTAAGACAAGCTAATCTGAGGATTTAGAAGCCTGATAAAGATTTGATGTTGAGTCGGCTGCTTGAGGCCAAGACCTAGTTGTCTCCGTTTCTGTCACTTAAGTGCTATGGGAGGACAGTTTTTAAATTTCTCGCCGTCCTTTTATCTCTTTTATTATATTAATTTATTTACTTACTATTTACATGTGCATGCACACAGACATGTGTCACACTAGTGCAAAGCTCAGAGGGAAAGTGGTAGGAAGTGGTTCTCTACCTTTACCTTATGGGTCGGAGGAATTGAACTCAAGACCTCAAATTTGGCAGCAAGTGCCTTTACCTCCTGAGCCGTCTCTTTGAAGCTGATTATCTCCTGGGGTTGATTGAAAATAAGAAAAAAACTTACAAAGAATGACTCACATTATACCTGATTCATAGAAAACATCCATAAATATGAATCAACATATAGCTATTAAAGCTGTTGAAGACAGTTGAATCTCTCCTTTCTTATTTCCTGATTCCTAATCCAGGAATATGATTAGAAACAAGAAATTCTGTTGCCCTGAAATCTACCTGAAATATTCCTTCAGTTACAACTTAGACTTTTCTCTTATATACATTCTTTGAAGAAAACTGTTTTTCTTAGAATTTTCCAATTCTTTCTCCTCTTACTTTAAGGAAAAAAACCATAATCATGTGCAGTATTATTGCTTTTCTTGTCTCTAAATGTCATCAGAGCTAACACCTGTCTTAGTTTCAGCTCTGGTGGCTCCTGCAGGCTTTTCAGAGTCTGCAGCTTGTCAGAGTCCCAGTGTTTTTTGCCTGAAGCCACCTCAAGTCCCTGGTGCCACAGGTATGCTGAGAGACTTGGAGGTGACAGGCTACTTAGCATCCATGCACGCAGGGGCCCAGTGCTACAGGGATATAAGAACAGGCATATTCCACCATTTCTGGCCACTACCCACCCTGTTCTCATTTAGGTTTTCTAGTTTCCCTCCCCTTTGGTGAGTATTTTCCACTCAACAAGGACGTGAGCACAGCACTGCCTAGGACAGAGGACCCGACCCTGTGAGGTTTCAGCACAGTCTATGGCAGAGTACGAAGGACAGAACGTTTCCCCTGGGTCATAAGATCCCATGGCAGGCATTTTGGGCTCTAGGCATTTAGTATTTTCCACTGAGCATGCATCACCCTGAGTATCCTATTTCTAGAAATTCCATTTTGTTGGAATCACTTTGGAAAGGTGAGATAAATTCCCAAGCTATAGTTTATACCTCTTTGTACTAAACACAATTTATGTATTAATTCAGTAGCAGCCTAAGTGGCAGATTTAGGAATGACCTCGTGTGACATAGCAAAGACATTGGGTGTGGGAACGCTAAGATTTCTTTGAAGATACGAACTTTAAAGTAGAGATTTTCTTGTTTATAAAAGAAAAGTATCTACTAGAATCACAGCACCCTGGCACATTTTTCATATTAATTTCTAATAACTAATTTGCAATGATTTATCTGCAAAGTCAGAGACTGTGGTTCCTTGTTTTATAAATGTCAGAAATTCATGGTTTGGCAAATCTGAACCTCAGAAAGATCTGCTAAGTGGAGACCCTTGATGAAACAATGTAATTTCATATTGTTACTGCGGAGAAGGCTTCAGTCTGCCTTAGGCTTACTGTTTCTAAAAGTAAAATAAAATTATTGAGATGAAATTAAGAATAAGACAAATCACTTGGAGAGGGAATAATTTGTAAAATAACAAACAAACCAAGCCATTGGGGCAAATGTCCTGTGTTATGGTTCGGATACAAAATTCCTGTGAGGAGACTCCTGTGGTTGCACTCTTTCCAGAGACTCTGGAACCTTTAGGAGGTAGGACTAAGTTGAAGGAGAAAGTGGGTCACCCAGGGCCCTGAATCTTGGGAGTATCTTATCCCTGGCCCCTTTCCTGCCATGTGTTCTGATTCCTGAGAGACAGCACAGAAGGATCTCCTTTGCCATATGAGATACCTCAAGCACTTGGACTAAGGAACCATGGGCTCAACCCTCAGATACCATGAGAAAAATAAATCCTTCCTCCCATTACATCATTTATGTCATGTTCTTGGTCACCATGATGCAAAATGTGTCTTGAAATTGGCAGAAGGGAATGTATCCAAGTTTCCTGACTTCAGAAAGTCAGCTCAAATGCCTTCATCACCAAAGAAGTGATGAGAACAATCCAACTCAAATGCCTTAAGCATCAGGTGAAGTGGCGAGAACAGGCCCGGAAATGAGCCAGTGGAGTAACAAAGATATTGTAACCAGGACTTGAACTCTCCCGGTCCTTCTTAGTTATGGCTTTGCTATCTGGTCAAACTAGCCTAGAAAGTTTCAGATTTAAGCTCCCTGGTTTATCAATCTCCTTTGGAGAATCTTCCTTGTATGTTTCTTATAGCCACAGTGATTGGTTGTGGTTAGAATATCAGCCCCGAGAGAATCATCCATCCATCCAAAGGCTCATGGACAGGAGAGGAATGGTGTTCCAGAACCTGAGAATAGTTGTGCAGGCGGCAAGGCCTGTTTGGGAGTCTCCCACACTGACCTGCCCATCTCTGGACTCGGAGGGCACCGAAGAGAGAAAGAAAGGCACCTCTAAGAACAAACATGGCCTAAAAGAAGATGAAAGAAAAGAATGCCCAGGAAATCCCCTCTGAGGTCCTTTTGCCTATAGGAATTAAGATTGCCAGAGATAGAGAAGGTTCTTTATTGAGTGGATATGGAGCCTGGGCGAGACTAGTTGGGTGTTTTGAGAATATCCAGAACCAACTGTGATCTTCCAGCTTAACACATACATCTTTGCTTACTGGAAACTGAAATAGCATGATCCACCAATGCTCAATATATGGTTTGCCTTGGGTTTTGCTGATTTTATTTTATTTTGTGTATGAATGTTTTCCCTGTAGTATATATCAGTATCAAGCATGTGCTTGGTGCCCAGGAACATCAGAAGGTTTTCCTGTAGTTCCAGGAATTGGATAACAGAGGACTGTGAGCCACCACATAGGTGGCTGAGAATTGAACACAGGTCTTTACAACTCCAGGTGAATATTCTCTTAATTAAAATCACCTATACTTAAACTGTTAACCCAACACAGGTGTGCCACAAGGAATTAAAAGAAGTAAAAGGAACGCGGCAAACAAGAATCCCGCCTGTTTACCAAAAACATCACCTCTAGCATAAAAAGTATTAGAGGCACCGCCTGCCCAGTGACACAGCAAGCACTCTTAATGGCTGAGCATTTATCCAGGCCTTCAATATAATGATTTTGGGGAACCAGAGCCAAGGGTAATATTTCTTCCACACTGGTGTGGACCCTCTCACCCATCTCTATTACATCTGCAGGGCAGCTCTGCTCTGTGTCCAGGCCTCCTCTCCCCCTCTCTGTTATATCCCGAGGGCAGCCCTACCCTGTGTGTTCAGGCCTCCTAAATATAAATCACGATGCTTTCTCTTTTCCAGAGGATGGCTGGCTCTAGGCCCGAAACATTAAAACAGTCAGTAACAACTTATCTTGCAGACTTTGAAATTCTCACCCACTCTTTGTTACAGATGACCAGCCTCTAAGGTGAAATAAAAACCGCTTGAATGGGGATGTGGACAGAAATTCACAAAAGGAAAGAAATTCTCTAGCCTAGTTGGGCAAGCCTAAGTGATCCCTTAATCATTTTCCTAGTAATTTCCTTCTTCCCCAGAGCCTGACCCTGCAGGACAAGGATCTATTTTCAAGTCAATTACTATTCATAAAGGCCATAATTACATAAAAAATAATAAAAGGAACCCCATTTCTCTTATTATGGTAATGTGATGGTAATTTTTGAAATAACTACAATTCATATGATAGAAATGGCAGTCGCTTTCTTTCAGCTTCTCATGGCTGTTAGTTTAATACCACACCACTCCCAAATCTCCAGTGTATCCGCAGAGTAGCAATAAATGGCAGCCGGTAGATGGTGTTTAAGCAAGGAAACAAACACAACAAATGATTAGTTCCTACTACACCAATAATAATCAGCTTCTCATTGGATAGCATTCGAAGTTCCTCCCAAGAATTTGGATGATGGATGCATGAGAGGGCTGGTGGTGGCTGTGGTCAAAGCTGAAACTCTGTTCTCAGTTTCAGACACATTTCAGCCCCTGATCCCATTGGAATATAGCGTTTCCTTGATAACTGCTAAGATAAGACTATTTGATAAGTATGAAGAATGATTTTCCATCTCATCTACGTACCCTGCTAGAGTTTCTACTATTCTTGTGTCATTTTTCATTCCACTTACCCTTTCCTACCAACGTTTATGAGATCATTGGTTTAGGTCAGGATACAGCTAAGAAGAAGAAAAGGCTCTGTTTCAGTGGAGGCAAAGGATATATGAAAGGATGAGGTGGAGTTTAAAGGGAGAGCTGAATGAAGAGATGGAGATAGCTCAGGGGATAGTGTTTCCAGCATGGGCCCCGTCCTGGGCAGAGGTCCTGAGGAAGACATGTTTGTGAGGACTAGATCATGGCTTCTCTGTGTGGAATACGCTGAAACAGAAGTGGGAACCAAGACCTTATAGAACAGCTGCCACCTGGATTCATTCCTGAGGCTAAAGGAAGTCACACAAGTGACTGCAGAGACTGGGACACTGAAGCTACAGGGATGTTAATTTAGTCTCAGATGTCAAATATATAGAAGACACACAGCTGGGATTCACACTAGGGTCTCAGAAGCTCTAAAGCCTTAACCATTTACTGGCACAGTCTAACTATCATCCCTCAGCAGGAGACGCCAGGTGTGGTCTATCACTGGCTTTAGAAATAAGCTTAGCCTTCTAAACTCATGACTGTGTGAATTGAACTCACTTGACTGGCTTCTTATCCCCCTGCTCTAATTCTCCAGATTCACGGGTCCAGTTAAATCATCCTTATAAAATTCTCTACATATTCCCTTCTTCTCTATTGTCATGATGATTCAAGGTCAAAGCCTCCTCTACTATATTTTCCTAAGTTTTCTGAACTGGTGACAATCCAGTACCACCTTTTCATTCCACATTCCGTATTCCCTGATGTCTTAGTTTGGCCACCTACAGTCTATATTTTGAGCCACATGCTCTCCTCTTTCTCTGTAGAGGCAGGTGGATGGTGGGGGATGCTGCAAATTGAATTATGGCCAGGCAAGCACTCTACCACTGAACTATATACATGGCCTTCTTTTTGCATTTGGTTTTGAGATGGGTTCTCATTGAATTGACCAATTGGGTTTAGAATCCACTGTTTACAGCACTGTGTAGGTTCGGATTCTGATTTGACCTCTTCCCCACTCTGATGCTGACCAGTTGTTTAAAAGCTCTATGAGTGCCTGTGAAAGGAAGGTGAGAAGAACAACTACCTGGTTTTACGAGTGTAATGGTTAACTGGACAAACACACACAAAACCCTTTAAAGCAATAGCTGGGCATTTGGGCAGCACAAATTGGGCTTGATGTATTTGTTGTTTTCTTTCTGGGCAGATGGAACAGAAGGGTTGGATGGTGGACTTGTGAGAAATGAGAAGTAGGTGTGATCAGGATGAATTGTATAACATTTCCAAATAATTAATAAAAGTACTGTTTGGAAAAAAACACAATAAAGTTTACTTTTTGAAGTCCTATTTCAAAGGACACAGCACATATGTTTAGAACTTCCTACTGAATGATGGGTGTACTTACTAAGTTTCATTGCTCATAAAACTGAATACACCTTTACAATCCCATTTCTTTGCCCTTCTCTAAAGACAATCCCATCTTCTGTGACAATCGAATGGCACCTGTCTCTTAAGGCTTACTTGAAATTCTGTCCATCTGGGAGTCCATCATAGTGATTCTTCTAGACATCGGTTTCCACTCCTCTCCATTCCTGTAGCTCTGTTGTTGTGCACAACTTCTGTTGCACACACCGCTGTTTAAGTGTCTGTGCTGAGCCTTTATCCCTCCCACCAGACAGTAAACTCTAATGAGAAAGAAGGTAGGTAATGATTGGATCAAGTTTCAACTTTTTGGCCCAGAATCAGCAACATGCTATGTTGGGCAGTATTTATTTTATGGAAGTCCATGGAAGAATTTAAATATTACACTTTTCTTGGCCAACAACACTAAGCTAGAAGGTGGATTTCTGTCCTATCAGTAGAAGATGGAAATAAGTAGCCAGCTTTAATAGCAGGGTTCAGAAGTCAAAATACCTTATTCATCATTGGCATATAGGTTGTTGATGACTGAAGGCCAGTGTGGCGTTAGGTGTAGTTGGAAGGTCTTTCCTTTGTCACAACTGTGCTTTGACTTAGCTCCTACCTTGCAGAACTCTAGAGTCACTTGATAAAATCTACAGAAGTGACTGGGGAATCAGTTTCTTTGTACTTACAAAATTTATCAAAATTATTAAAAATATTCATATAATTTGTATGGTTCATCCAAACATTGATCTCTAATATGGATAAAAGACAAAATATAAGAAATATAATATATATTGGATGGAAACTAATAATTGAAAAAGTATGAAAATCAATTCCATTAATATTTAGCTGCTGAATAAGGTTAAGAGGAAGTAAAACATTTCAATATTCATCTACATTAATACCAACTTAAATTTGCCTTAAACGCAGTCAAATTTCATATCTTTTTTTAACCCGAAAAAAGTTGTTTAAAATAATTTGTACTTCAGAAACAAAATACTTTTCTATCTACCTTTCAGTGTGGGGAGGGAAGCTATAAGCACTGAAGCCACTTTCTAAATAGCACTGGAACCTTGTCCCATAGGAAGCAGTGAGATCTTCTAAGGACATCACTACCTCTGCAAAGGAAAGCTGAGGGTGGGGTAGGGATATTACAAATAACTAGTTCTCGGGGCTGGAGAGATGGCTCAGAGGTTAAGAGCACTGCCTGCTCTTCCAAAGGTCCTGAGTTCAATTCCCAGCAACCACATGGTGGCTTACAACCATCTGTAAAGGGGTCTGGTGCCCTCTTCTGGCCTGCTGGCATACACACAAACAAAATATTGTATACATAATAAATAAATATTTAAAAAAACAAAAAAACAAATAACTAGTTCTCTACAGAAGGCATCATGCCAAAACATAAGTCTTAGTTTTCTGTGAGGGACCATCTAGGACAGTCCTGCTTCTCCAAAGGACACTGGAGTACTGTGATTGCTGGATTCCAACATGTTAAATTAACCATGCCAGCAGCAAGCCAAGAACACATTGCCAGGTTCCACAATGCAATGGCTGAAACAGTGCCACTGGAAGTGGCGACTATTTGGCCTCATTCAAAATGGTGGGGAGGAAATGAATTTTGTAATGAATTGCTTGTCACTCAAAACATATCTGGTTTACAACAGGAAACAAACCATTCCTACGAGTGGCCACTGTGCCAAAGGGGAAGAAATCAATCAAACAGTTGCTAGCACAAAAGATGAAATGTCTTCATTCATCTTCAAGTCATCTGCAGCCTCCCTCAGTTGGATCAAATTGAAAGAATCCAGTTTGAGAAATATGAATGAATAAAGATATGAAGAGCACTCTTTAGTGAGCTTTCATTGATTTAATTCTTTTTCTCTTATTAAATTTAGCTTAAAAAGTTATATTTACAAATCCAGTTTATTTGCCATTTTAAGGAGAACATTATTTATTTTACATTCATTGGTTCTCTTCTGTCAACATTAATCACTAAGTTTAGATTATGAAAAATAAATCTACCAATTCTAGTATCTAGTATTTGCCAAGAAAGTTTTAAAAACTTTGTGTAAGGTCTTTTTAACATCCCTAATCCCCTTTACATCCTTCCCCTTTGTTTCTTTTTCTTAGAGATAATTACTGTCCACATGTCCATCTGGAAGTTAGAAGTATCTGTGATCACAGGCCAGGGAATCACTGAAAGAAAATAGAAGCCCGTGTTATAATCTTTCAGACTTCTATCGTTTTTCTGATTTGTTCACCTACTGGTTTGTGAGATAATGATTTATCTGTTTAAAAGCCCATGAACGGCTTGGAATTTGAGCCTTTCAGAAGATATTGACTAGCGTGTCTATGAAGAGAAAGAGGGTAGTTGGCAACTGGCCACTTCCTGTGGCTGACAGCTGGAAACTCTGTAACCACCAGAGACCATGTTTTCATGAGCATATATATGTAAATAACCAAAGTAGGGATCAAAGAATCAATTTACTGGTGAATAAATTTCTTAATGAGTCCTTTTATTAATAATTGTTCTGCCTCATAATCCTACCTCTAATGTCAGTAAGATAAATTATTTGTCAAAGACAGAAAATTGTATTATGTCTCCCAATAGTAGAATCTAAGATAAGGCCTTTAAACTGAAGCAATGCTACTGTCCTTTCTGGTTGTAATAGGCTGAAACAATTTTTCACTCTTGGTCTTTGATGACCCTGACAAGGGGCCCTGCTGACCATCACTGAACGATGTCTACATTTTCTAGCTCCAGAGTGCCAGCTCAGAAACTCCCCTTTTCAGCCACAAAGGACATGGTACATTTTTGCTGCAAAGGGTCTCACAAATAAAAACTTCCTTATTTCTGGGTTTTGCCATGATTGTTCAGAAAAAACATAGTATCTGTGAGACTAAGGCCCTGACTATGTTATCTACCCTGTCTGTGCCTCCTTTGTCATCTGTACAAAGTGGCAGTCATGATACCTAGCTCCTGGCATTGCTGTGCAAAGTCGTATTTTGATCTGTGACTGCTTTTAACAGTGTCTGTGAGGTGACTTTTTTTTGTGTGTAAATTGTAGTTTTCTTTCTTACAAGATTCTCAGCTGACCTTCCTGAGAGATAAAGATGCCACTGAGAGCATTTTGCCTGCAAATGGTAATTGAATGTTTTAAAAAGTTTAATCACGTGCGAAACCTAATGTGCATGGCCAAGGCATTGTGCACCCCATCACTGGGACACTGGAAAGTCAGAAGAAAATGTGAGTCTGTGGTGAGAGGACTGAGGGTTGGTTAGGCAATGGAAGAAGTGCTGTGGCTCTACATTTACCAAGGCGATGTGTCCACTCTGTTCCTCAGCTGCCCTATCTCTATTCAGAACCTTTCCAATGACCACAGTAGCCAGTTTCCTACATGTCTTCCTTTCATTCCTGTGCTCACACCACAATCCCTGTGCTTTTTCATGACTCTGTCTCGCATCTTGTCACTCCTGGGGTTAGCACCATTCAAGGGATAAGGAGATAGCATCAAAACTTCAGGTTCCTGATCCCCATTCTGGCTTCATCTCCTATCCCCATTTGTTTGTATGGCTCTGTGTTATCTGTCCTCCTCCCTGGTCCTCGGACACACGAGGCCCATTCCAGCCTCAGGGAATTTGCACATGCTGTTCCAGACGTGGCATGTTCTGTTCGATCTTCCTAGGCAGCATGTCCATGAAGCCTCTTCACGCCACTCCAATAATTAGCTTGCCTCATCTATTTTTCAAGTATAGCATAATCACTATTTCCTTGACATGACCTGTTGCTCAAAAGATAATTAAGTCTATGGACTCAAGGACTGTAGTTCATTTTTTTTTGCTTCAGTTATGTGCCTTAACTCCTAGGAGATCACCTTGAGCATGGCTAGTGCTCAGCCAGTAGCTGAGGAATCAGCGGATAATCCAGCAATGAACACTAAATTCATAAGCACCAGAGTAAACACACAGTACCCTGCACTGTGTGCTCTAAAGTATTCTCTTTCAAATAAGGTGCATTCTTTCTTTTTTCAAAACATGAAGCTGTATTATGACTATTCTATTCAACTTAGTGGTTGCCATGGTGAACCTGAGTGTTCAGAGAGTAATTAATATCTCCATCTGATTCTCACCTGAAAATGCAAGTTAAAATCCCACAGGACTCTGTAGTGACTCTCCCCAACAAACACCAGTTGGCAGTGTTGTCAATTCTCAGTGTCTCCTGGTGACCCCGTACATTTGTACACATTCTTGGGACACGGGAATTGTGTGCTGGAGGCTCTGTGAATGTAGCAGAAGAATGAATGTGTGTGAAAAGATTTTTCAGATTGACTTTCTATGCCATTAGTATGTTTACCCTCCAAAATTATTGGCTAGGAGACCTTGGCACTGTAGTATAAATTAGCCCATTGTGGATACTTTTTATGGTAATCAAAAGCTAGTTAATAAAATACTCAAAGTAAAATCATATCTTCAAGAATTTAACTGCATTTTCCAATCTCATTTTCTCTTTTGAATCTAATCCTTTTGGTTCAGTAGTTTCCAAATTTACAGAATTCCTAAAATTATGTAAAAATAAAGTAGAAATATTGGGTTTTCACTAAGATATCACTTCACTAGGACCTGATAGGAAAATAAAATGTGATCACTTGCCTTCTCAAAGTCTGACTTTATCAAGTGATTTGTTTCTTAATACAAATTCATTTATGATCTATGTTCACTGAATCTGAGAACCCCTCCTTGCCTGACTTCCAGATGAACCAAAGAGTTTTTCTATTGCACCTAAACAAATTCTATTTTCATTTACTAATTAAATATCTCAGTTTTTTTCTCATCAGAGGAATTTTTCTGTTAAATATTTTTCATGCAATATATTTTGATAATACTTTGTCCCTTCCCTAATTGCTCTCGTAGTCTCCCCACCTCCCTTATTTTTTAAGAACTGAATTTCAGAATTTGACCAACACATTTGCAGATTTGTTTGATTACATGGTTTTTTTATTTTAAATTTGTTATTCGTTTTATATATCATCCGCAGTTCCTCCTACTCTCCCCACTTCCCTCCCCACTCAACTCCCATCCACTCTGAGCCTTCAAATCTTATGATATTTTTATAACTTGTGCAGGGTCACTGAAAACATTTATGATGTATATTTGATACCAGGTTGTGTGTCTGGGGAAAAAAACCACCCAGCCTAACAACATGTCTTAGTGTTCAGCACAGTGTGGCTTTTGATCATAGAAAACATAGATTTGTTTAGAAAAAGGTTTTAAGGTGTCGTGTGTGGAAATGGAAGTTTGATTTCAATGAGGGAGGCTAATGCTACCACACAGAATTTTGAGCCCTGAAAATCATCAAAGGCACATTTTGTTTTTAAATATCCACGGATATTACATCAGGGACCACCAGCAGGGTTTGACCCACAATATACTATTTTATCTCTCTCAACTTTATATTCCCCCTTGTAATTTTTTCAGCAAATATATATGCAAGTTATCTCATGCAAAATTTGATTATAATTCTACATAGTACATAGAAAATTGCTTTAAAAAAGACATTTTCCATGGCTTCACTGAGGCCTGGAGACTTTCTTCCATGCATGCAATGATTGCATTTGGTGGAGATCCAGTCCTATGACCATACTTTACTGCAGAAAGGACCGAATGTGGAGAACTTAAGTCCTATTCTCTCAGTGCTACAGCATATGAGTCAGAAACAGCTGAGTCTTTGTTGTCATATTGGATGCAACTTCATGACACAGAGACTTCTTATTAGTTACAAATGCTCAACCAAACTAGGCTCATTTCTTGCTAGCTCCTATAACTTAACCTATTTTTCTTTATCTTTATTTTGCCTTGGAGCTTTTTACTTTTCTTTCCTTCTGTATATCTTACCTTCATTGCTTCTTGTGTCTGTCTTTCTGTCTGGTAGCTGCCTGGATTCTGGCTCTGGGTATATTCCTCTCTCCCTCGTTTTCGCTCTTCTCTCATTCTCTAGATTTCTCTTCCTACTTATTCTCTCTGCCCACTAGCCCCGCCTCTCACTCTTCTGCCTTGCTATTGGCTGTTCAGCTTTTTATTAGACCATTCAGGTACCTTAGGCAGGCAAGGTGAAACAACAACACATTTCTTCATAATTAAACAAATACAGGGTTAACAAATGTAACACAGCCTTACAGTGCTAAAGAAATGCAACAGAAACAAATGTAACACACCTTTGCAGAGTTAAAATAATATTCCACAGCATAAATAAATGTAACACATCTTTACATAGTTAAATATTCCATACACCACCTCTCATCCCTGAACAGTGTCTGCTGTATTCTGTCCAAGACAGCCGGCAGTCCTGAGCACAAACTTATTTTGGTATTAGTATGAACCTTTCTTTGACAACACTGATGTCCATTTCTAAATGAAAAATACACAAGATGATTTGATAATATCATATGTGTGGGTTAGAGTGTCACTATTGGTAGAGAGGTTGCCTCACACTCAAGATGCACACATACCATTCCTAGCAACACACACACACACAAGAGAAAGAGAGACAGAGACAGAGAGGAGGAGAGTTGGGTAGAGAGAGAGAGAGAGAACATAATAACAGACAAATATTTATTTTTAAGTAAGACATTTATCTTAATTTATATTATCTATTGGATACTTTAAAGAGAATTGTTGCCTGAGATGTAGATCAGTAGCTGAGCTCCTACCAAGTGTATGAGGCTCTGGTTTCAATGCCCATAGCTGGAAAAACAATCAAATACAAACAAGTAATAAAATAACAATAGTTTCTTCAGTATATAGCTATTTGAAATATCTTTCTTTTTTTTAAAGACTATTTACACTAAAGTTGGGTTTATTTTTAAAATAAACAATGTCTCCAATAATCTGTGGCCATGGTTACTATTTTTTACCCACATCAGTGAACTTTGGAAATACTTATTATTTTATGCTTTTCATTATTCTTGATTGTCTCTGATACTCATTTGACTGAGCATCCTGTCCCCCCCACCCCCGAAATGGAAGCAGCCACGTGAAACCACCTCTATTAACTTATGTAACTCCAAGGGCAGAGGAGAGTGACCAGTATGTAGTAGACTCCAAAAAAAAAAAAAATTTTAGTAGGATCCTCTTGAAATCAACCCTTAGAATCTTCTTAGTGTTAGAAATAAAACTGGAATTTTGTATTCAATGCTTAATACAGTCAATAAAATTGTTTATAGAAATGATTATCATAACTAGAGAGGTTACTTAGCAGTTAGGAACTCATTGATCTTCCTAACGACCAAAGTTTTGATTCCCAACACTTACATCAGGTGATTCACAATCACCTGTAATTTCAACTTCTTTCTGGCCTCTGATAGAATGACCAGTTCTCTCTCTGTCACACACATACTCTCTCTCTCTCTCTCTCACTCACACACACACACACACACACAAACACAAAATAGAAATAAATTTTTTTTTAAAAAAAATCAACTGTCTGAGGGGGAGACCTTTTGAGAAAGTTTACTTAAATGGCTCAAAACCTGTCTTTTTTGTTTTGTTTTGTTTGTATTTGAGACAGGGTTTCTCTGTGGCTTTGAAGCCTGTCCTGGAACTAGCTCTTGTAGACCAGGCTGGCCTCGAATTCACAGAGATTCGCCTGCCTCTGCCTCTCGAGTGCTGGGATTAAAGGCATGTACCATCATCGCCCGGCTCAAAACCTGTCTTAATGATGATCAACTAATCATGTATTGTTCTACTAAGACCAAAACTGGACAAGTTTAGAGCTGTATTTTAGGGAGACATGGACAGTTTTTAATAACAAGCGCATAAGTGAGATATGGTAAGATTATATTGATAATCATTAAAAATTTATTTAAAACTTTGTCTAAGATTCCATATCTCTTTATAGAATTGGCTTCCTTATATGAAAATGTATGCAAAAGATTGAAATAGATTTATATATTATTGAATTTAGAAACTCACATGTTGCTTTGCTGGCAAAGCTAGATATGTGTTCAACTCCGAGTAATTTCCATAATGTCAGAGTTTTATTTTCACCTCCTCATGGTGCTATTTAACTTGAGTGTTCTGTTCAAAGAGCTTCATCAAATTCCTGTTCTGAGGTTCACATCACTCAGGGCTCAATTTCCTGTTTGATTTCCCTCTGCCATTATTAGCATGTGTTGATTTCATTTTCTTTGTCCTAATCATTTCTTTCTAAGAGTCTCACACAGCATTTTTGTATTCCGAAGGGCCCCAATCCCTGCTGTTTTCAACATCAGCTTAATTTGAGAGGTCTTTCATGTGGATGTGGCTTGCCATCATCAAGGCAACTCGTTTGTTAATTAACAACGATTTAGCACACTGGTCCAGCATGCTGCCAAGATCAGGGTGTTTTCTTTTTAAGAAGAAAGAAAGAAAGAAAGAAAGAAAGAAAGAAAGAAAGAAAGAAAGAAAGAAAGAAAGAAAGAAAGAAAGAAACTCTAGTGGGAATTCTCAGTAGGAACTATTTCTGTATTCCAAACCTCAGAAAGATGGTTTTGATCGGCTCCCATGGGTAGATCCATTTTCTGGACCTTGGATGTGTTTGGAAGCTTTCAGTGTCTGGATTCATTTCCAGGCCTGGGGGATAAAACACATAGGGGAAAAATGGGGGCTTGAAGCTACTTATAAAGAACCTGCTCTTGACAGAGCAGGCTGCCAAAGCCAGCCAACCCTCTGCTCTCCCACGGTCTGTATATTGTTGAGTACTGCAGGAATGCTTGGCCAGCTACATCTGGGCTGCTGAAGAATATAGCAGGCCTCAGTGACATTGGCATACTTCTCTGGAATACTTCACGACGCAGTGGAGGGTTTCTGACTATTTTCGCTGCTGATATTTTAACTTATTTTTAGTTATATAAACTTCATTGCTAAATGTTTTTCAAAGAAGTAAAAATTCCACATACCCAAATTAACCAGACCCAAAGTCTATACAGGTCAATGAGCTTCTATAGTGTTACATCTGGTCAAAAGCTATGGGGCTTCACAATAAAGTTTGCACTTTCAGTATATTTTATGGACTTAGCCTCCAACTAAACCAAAAAAATCCACAGCAAAACTAGAACTAGAAAAACAATCCACTTTATAGCTTCTGGTACCTACATTTTGGTCTTTATAGTTCTTTAAGTTTAGCTATTCACAAGTTCAAGGTCATCCTAGGCTATGGATTGAGTTTAAGGTTAGCCTGGGCAAATTATTGAGACCCTGCCTTAAAATGAAAACATAGGTAGAAAGGGGCTGGGATATAGCTTAGTGGTGGGACAGTTTTCTAGCATACAGAAGACCTCAGATTTAATCTCTGGTGCTGATATTTAAAAGAAGAAGAAAAGAAAAAGTAAACAAGAGAAAAAGATAATTCCATGATTGGTGGGGTGCGGGAGTCTTGAGTATCTACATGGGAGGCCCTTGGATGTTTTCCCAGGACATGGTAGCAAGACCTTATTCTTCCTGACTGTGCCTCTTGGCTGCACTTCAACACATAAGGCATTTCTTTTCTGGGCCAAAGCAAGCCTCTGTGATCTGGACCCCACTAGAGATAAGAGATTGGTATGGGACTGTGGAGGAAGACAGGGAATGTCATCTCTTTCATGCAGGACAACCTAATTTGCAGCCAAGATGGTCATGGATAATTTTCTTCACTGTAGAAAAAGTGTAAAAAAAAAGTTTGGAAAAGGTGAAACTTGATATCTAGCTTAAAAGAATGATATTAAAGGAGAGCATATTTTTTTAATTGAAGAGATGTATGTCATGGGTGTTTTGAAGTTGAAGATTTGATAATATAAAGTGTGATTACTACTGTAAAAGTAGAACAAGGACAGACCAACAGTAAGCCAGTCTCTGGCTCCCTTCCAGAATCTTCCTTCTAACTTGTTATGATTATTTTATTTTATGCATATGAGTGTTTTGCCTGCATGTATATATGTGAACCAAGTGTTCCTGGTACCTGCAGAGGCCAGAAGAGGGCGTCAGATTCCCCAGAACTGGAGTCACAGACAGATGTGAGCTTCCATGTGAGTGCTGGGAGCCAAACCCAGGTCCCTGGCAAGAGCAAAAGTACTCTTCACCATTGAACCTCCCCTCTAACCCCAGATTATTCTTCCTTATGCTAATGTTTGGTTCATATTTTATTGTTTAGAGAATTTTTTCAAAATATATTACTTATTCACCATTTATTATTTCACGCAGAAGTCAGAAGACAACTTGTGGAATGTTGTCTCTTCTTCTGCCATGTGGTTCCCTAAGATTGAACTCAGGTCCTTAGGTTTGGTGGCAGATATCTTTACTCTATGAACTGTGTTTCTGACCCAAAGAATTTAAACAAACTTATTTTCTCCCTATTGCCTGTCTGTATTATGGTGTAATTTTATTATGGTGTAATTTTATTCTTCTTTTACAAACACTTGTTTCAGATTAGAAGATCTGCATTTCTTAAACATAAGACTGAAAACCCTTTGACATGAATCACTAGCTTAAAAAGTTCCAGA
>JAQHUG010000079.1:1309331-1348243 GCA_028555095.1 Dicrostonyx torquatus
CTGGAGAGAGTGAGGCAAGGAAATCAGGGAGTCTGGTTGCTGTCATCCAGTGATTTTTCTGCCTTCTGTGTCCTCCTCACTGGAAGGTGCTGCCCAGTTCTTGGGGAGGGGGGACAGATGTGGTTTTAATTGGCTTGTTGCCATCATTTCAAGCTATGTGTCCTGCCTGGCTGGACCTTAATGAGGCATATCCACTGCTAGACTCAGGCAATGGCAGCTTCTCCAGCAGCCTTTGCCAAGGGCTGGGTGTTGTGGGTGCCAATAAAAACACATTTTCCAGAGATGATCTTCCAACATGCAAATGATCCTTTTCCCAAGGGAAGCTTTAAAAAGAGAAAGCTGCTTTTTCCCCCACACTAAGCCATGTTTATCCCCACCCATTTGTGTCAGTTTTCCGTGGATCACAAGGTTAAGACCGAGAGTTAATTACCCTGCTTAGTCATTTTACAGTGCAAACAACACCAGGCTACCAAGTTATAGTCCATAAATATATGCTCTTACTGTTTGTCAGTAATTTGTTCAAAATAAAAACACAAAAAAGACTTACTGAACCCATTCACATGTACTAGTCACTTGTCACAAATAATTTTATTAAAGCAAAGAGGCCAGTGAAGGGCTGTGGTGTATATGTATGTGTTGTTTGTATGTCCCAGTTATTTCAGGCAAGGAAAGTGAGGTTTAAAGTTCATGAAACTCCAACAATAACATAGAAGACCAGACGTGAAGCCAAAATTTGAAGTGCAGTCTGGGTCACCTGTGGCTGGTCCTAAGTATGACTCCACCCGGTTGGTAGAAGAGCTTTTTCTTGACACCTTGACTTAAGGGTTTTTGTGTAGAGAGTGTCCAGGGAATTTTCTTCAAGAATAGGCAATTGCTGATGTTCTGATTTCTCTGTCATCCCCTGAAATCCTGTTCAATCTGCACAGGTTATTTGAAGTACTTCTTTTGTGTGTTGAACGGGATTGGGGGAGACACTAGCTTTATATTACTCTCCATATTGTAACGTCTCAAACTTGTCTTTTCCTCTGAATGCATTTTAATGGTTCCAGTTACATCCCAATGGGAAGCACATAATAGACCTCTGCTGGACAATTGTAAGGTGGTATCAGGGCCACCAAACACAATTATAAATATGAGGCAGCAAACATCTATGAGTTCTGACACTCTTCTTCACGGTGTACTCTTAGAATTGTTTCTCCTGACACTGGTGACACAGAAGAAAATTCTTTCTGTTGGAAGTTTCTGCCCGTGTAAGGGCTGCTAAGGGATGAAATGTGTTTTCAGAATCAGAGTCATTCTCTCTTACAATACTAGCTTCCAAAGTAAAGTTGTGAAGTCTTTGCTTGGCTTTCTAGGTTCTCTTTACAGCAAGATGAAGACCAAAGTTTGCTTCTGAATCATGAGATTTTTTAAAGAGAACAGTTTATGAGGGGATAATAAAACTGAAATGGAGGAAAAAGAATAACGTTTCAGGTTGAAAAAGAAGATGAAAGAAATAGTTTAGGAAGTTATCCAAACTTTTACATTCTTGAGAGTTAGCACATTCAAACCAAAGAATAAAATTTGCTGGCCCCATAGTTCAACTCATCTTGGATGTGTAAAGAGGAGGCAAGGGGAGTGGGGTGGGCAGTTCAAGTCCTTGAGATACTTTCTTCTGTGATTTATGACCTCTCTTTGACAGGGATTATCATCTCCACCCCCTCCCCACTGGGAGAAAGTGCTGAGAAGGGAATGAGAGGTGAGCAGACTGAAAAGGATAAGATGGATGAATAGCAAAAGAGGCCAGACTCCCTGACAGAAGGGGAAGAGGTCCAAACCCAGGCCTTTGGTTTTTCTCCAGGAACCTAAAAATATCCACCCTTTGCCTGCCTGACATTTCCACTGCCTTTTCTTCCACGTGCTCCATGAGTCCTGCCGATGTGGCTTAACTCATGCCTAGCCTGCTCTTTCCTGCTGCGGGAAAGAAACCAGCCAGTTGGACAATCAGGATAAAAGATGTAAACCTTCGAAGTGGCTGACACTGAGCTGTCTTCCCTGACTAACCCAGCATCCCTGCATTAATTCCAGCACCTTGTTGTACCTGCATGTAAGAATTTCTAATTAACGTGGATATTTCCTTTATGTCTTCTTATGCAAGTCTTCCTTCAATTGCCTTTTCTTGTCCCCTTTTTTCCTCTTTCCTTCCTTACTTTCTTATCACTTCTCTAACACACTCCCACTGACACTGGGAGTCTATTCCAGGGCCACACTTTGACAGTTCTAGTCCAGGCTCGTGTGTCCCTAACTTAAACGGTCATGTGAATAACTTGTGGTTCCTCTTGAAATTGTGTGTTCTGACTGAGAAGCTCTAGTGTGGGACCTGAGACTTTTTGCCTCCCTAAAATGTTCAAAGAGAAGATGATGTTGTTGACTGCAAGATACTAAGTTTTCCAGACAACAACACTTAGATTTCTACTGCACTTAGAATTAACCCATTTTATTATAACCAAAGGCCATTCTGAAGGCTGTTACCCACAGATGCATTTGGCTAAATAGCTTTGGGAATTTTGTTTCTTCTCCCACTCCTGCTGAAAACCTGGCTGCAGAGAAGTACATTCAGGTACATCCAAATGCATCCTTCACTTTCTCACCTATATTACTTAGCCTCTCTAAGCTCCTACCTGAAAACAAAGATGGAAGTGACGGTCTCTTTAAGGGGCTATGGAGGGCCTTAATGATAAGAGTTAGCATGGGTTGGAACAAAGGGGACTAGAAATATCACCTGAATATGCATTTGGGGCTTCTTATCCCATTTGGCATGTCTGGATTCAGTAAGAAGTCACACGAACATTTCCAATCCTTCCATAGTGCTTAGAAAATATTTGTTTCAAGTGCAGTCAAGAACACCAGGAAATTCTCAACATTTTCACGAGTGCCTGGGTGTGCTTGTGCAACATTGCACCCATGTACAGGATTTATCATGGGGATTTGTGTTTCCATGTGACAGCATGACCTAGGACAGTCATGGCTTCCATTTCCTGTGCCTTGGGGTTTTATCAATGGAGCTTATCCTCTGGGCAGAAGAGCAAAAGTGACATCACCTTCTGGCTTTATGGCAATTAGTTTCCCCAGCAGCTATTGGGGAGGATATGGATTCAGCAGGAGAGAAAAGTCAAATTTCAACTTAAAATTCATAAAGAAAAAGCACATAGGGACCATTTAGCATGTATAAGTGTTTGAGCAATTTAGCTCATGAGTGGTGAAATGATATTGTTTCTACTAAAAACTTAAGAAAATTGATTTTTCAATCTTCAGTCATCAAGAGTCCTTAAGAAAATTTTAGATATCTAAGCAAAACTAATTAAGAAACAAAATTAGACATGGGATTGTCAGGTTAACTTAACTTTACCTGGCAAGAGTATACATGTTTTGATACAGGTTAGCATGTGAAGCACTATGTCTCCTGGCCCGCATCTCTCCATGTCATTGCTTCTGCATTGGGAAGATTTCCCCAGGATATAGCAGATCTGTTCTCTATGAGGCAATAAAGCCCAGCAACATGCACAGCTGCTGCTGCTTGGCTGGAGCCACAGGAGTCTTGGGATCCAGTTTTATAGCTCTGCCTTCCCCTACCTAACCATCAATAGCTATCAGTGTGGTCTGGGGCATGGCATCCCCACCTAACCATCAATAGCTATCAGTGTGGTCTGGGGCGTGGCATCCCGACCTAACCATCAATAGCTATCAGTGTGGTCTGGGGCGTGGCATCCCGACCTAACCATCAATAGCTATCAGTGTGGTCTGGGGCGTGGCATCCCCACCTAACCATCAATAGCTATCAGTGTGGTCTGGGGCGTGGCATCCTCACTTAACCATCAATAGCTATCAGTGTGGTCTGGGGCGTGGCATCCCCACCTAACCATCAATAGCTATCAGTGTGGTCTGGGGCGTGGCATTGGCCACAGCAACCCAACCCAACCCACAGCAGAGAACCAACCACTTAGAGTCACTGCCCTTGCGACACTGAATGACTGGCCAAGAAAGAAGGAAGACTGGGGAGAAAGGGAAATATTTTGGAGCTTTAAGAACAAATCAGAATTTTAAGGCAAGATATTCATTCTGTTAGGAATCCAGAGGGAGTGATGGAAAGCCCTATACTTTGCAAGAAGTTATTAGGAGTGTTTGTGGTGTCAGTTACAGGTTTGGGGGATGCATTGTGCATGGGAATTGGGGAGCACAGCCACCTGTATTTTGTCTGTTACTTTCTATATTAAATATCTCTCCCTTCTTTTTTTCTTTCTCTCATGTTCTGTCTCACACATGTTTACAAATATTTAAATAATACAATAAGCTTATTCATCTCAGAAATGATGGCTCAATGCCCACTGGAGGGTGTCACTAACATGATTGAAATGTGGTTAAGTTATTTTGAAGCACACAATGATTTGTACTATGTAGCTATAAATAGATGCTCAGGGGGACAGTCTCTTTCCCCAATCCTATTGACTTATAGAGATGTATGTGTAGATTTGAGCTCTGAGCTGAGTGAAATATGACTTTGTATTGCAGTTGCTTTCTGCCAAAGATAAAAATCACTTTACATAAAAGAGCCTATTCTCAGTGGTGAAACGGCTCCTTTTGCCATAAAATACAGAACTATGAATAGCAGTGTTAGCTTCTGTGCTCCACTGCAGCTCCATTAGATAGGCAGGGTGGTAGTCACCCTGCAGCTCCAACACCTGTTTGCCCTCAGGGACCTTCTGTCCCCCCTACTTTAGGTGGCTTTACTTACTTAGCTCATGAAACTTGAGTTTCTTTACTTCTTTAATAGCTAAGATAAGGTTCCTGAACCAAATGGAGTTAGGAAGTCAAAATGAGCTACAATCCATAAAACATGTGATGGCCATGGTCTGTTCAGAAACCAAGTGACAATGGCGATGGAAGTGCATGGGTGCTCAGTGTATGGAAAGACAAACAAAACCTTGGCTGTTGTTAATTTGAGACATGACCTCACACTCTATAGTGTGGGTGGCTTCACATTTCCAGTGATCCTCCTGCCTCAGCCTCACTGGAATATTACTATTCAAAGTGATATTTACAACATCATGCAATTTTTTCTGTTTTTGAGAACCACAATCTTCTTGAAAGGCTAGGCAATGAGAAAGCAAGCAATTTTATGACACTTGTCTTTCTTCTGCCGGGGTGTTAGGCTCTTCATGGGAAGCAGGACTCAAATGATGTCTAGGATTCTGAGTAAAATTTTTCAGTGGCTTTATTAGTCCTGCATTGTGAAGAGAAGCTGTATATTTTCAAGCCAAAGTGGACTCTCTAGTTGGTCCAAGCAATACATCTAATACTGTCTTCCTTACTCTTTCAGATATGCATTGAGATGGTGGTTTGAGTTTTGAATTTAAGTTCTATTCTACCACAGTGAATGAACTAGAGTTATGCTCTGTCCCTACTTCTGTGATACTCACCAGGGTAATATTTTAGTTGAGGAAGTGGCATAGAATTATACAATGGAAAAGTAAGTCATTGTAAATTGTACTGCATGCACTAGAGGAAATAAAACAAGAGACTCAGACTTGCTACCCTGGGGAAAAGGCTCCTTTTCATCTAGAATGGCTTCTAAGAGGTGGCAATAAGTTAAGCTCTGGACTGAAAAGCAGATAACCAAGCAAAGAAAGAAAAGGAAGTATCCCAAGCAGAAAGAATGTAGAAAGAGTACAAATGCAAAAATACCTCCCTGCAAGTAGGGGCTGCATGTGTTTGGGGGACTGAGTCCCAAGCGTGGCTGGAAACAGTGGGTGTGGCAAGGAAGGGGATATGACATGTGTTGGGGGAAAGGAAGGGACTATATCATACACAGCTTTATAAAGTTGTGTAAGTCAAAGCTTTACTCTCTCTGTGCAAAGGCACTATTGTGTAGAGCTAGAATGACATAAGCTATGACTTGATGACTCTAACTTTGGTGGGATGGTCAGGGGAGAGTGTAAGAACGGAAGTAGGGAAACGAGTTAGGTGAAGAAGTCCAGAGAACAGATGACATGGGAAATAAGCTCCTTGGTAACAGGATAATATAAGGAAGAAAAATGTCAGCCTTCTTCCTAGCTATGCGACTTACTCAAAATCCTTGGGACTCAGTGTCCCTACATACATGAATATGTAGGACATATTTCTGTTCCTCCTATACCTACATTTCATTCTGATTATCAGCCTTTCCTTAGATACAAGTAGTTTACCCAATATACCCTAGTTGCCCTGATTAGCTTTCTAGACTGGCCTTGAATCATAGCAACCAATAGAGGTGGGATAGTCTTTAAGTTTTCTTGAATTATTTTCTCTCTTTCAAACTCAGGGTAGCTTCAAAAAACTCATTAATTTGATATACAAATAAGTTTCTGATCCAAAGTCAGACATTATAAATTTAAAAATCCCATGTTACAAATCTAAATTTCTGTAACATGTGCTCAAGTTGAATGTTTTCATGGAGAAGGGCAAGACATTTAACAGATCTACAATAAAACTTTTATTAAATGACAGATTAGAAGGAGAAAATTCTCCACACCTCCTCTGATATTTCTCTTTCTGGTGCTTAGAGAAAATGGTAAGTTAACAGAAGAACAAAGCAGTGTGGGATGCCAATATGTCCAAGGGAAAGCCAAAGTTCACTTCTGCATATAGAATCAGATGCAGACAATCAATGCCCACTTCACAGTGTGGTTTGCAAAAATCGTTCCACAGATAATATCCTCAGGAACAAGGCATCGCCCACGTTGGCTACATTGAGTTCACCTAAAGTGCTGTGGGAAGTGATTTCTTCCACCGAGTGGACTTCAGACCCCCAATAGCTTCAGCATCCATAAATCATAACATAACAGTATCAAAATAATGGCACATGCCTCAACAATCATGTTTTATTCTGAAGTACCTCTGTGTAGGCAAGGTGCATGCAGGCATGCATGTGAGTGCATTTGTATATGTATGCATATTTGTATGCATGTACATACATGTATATGTGTATAAGCCTCCATGTGTATATGTACATACATGTATGTGTGTGTATATGCAAGTGTACGCATGTCTCAGTGCATAAGCTTGGTCAGAAGCACCATTATGGGCCTTTGCTTTCATACGATGTCATGACTGCTGGTTTAGTGCTTCTCTCTAGAAAGGATTCTTTCAGCAAGAGATTTTCCTATCACTTCTGATGTAAAATTAATGTAGAGTGCACACATCTGCGAAAGCATATTGGACGAGTGGCCAGTAAAGCAAAGAGTTCTTGAGTAAATGCTTAGTTTGATTTCATTTTAAAATCTTATCTAGTTCTTGTTCTGCTCAGGGATTATGTTACTCTTTATCTTTGTGTTTTCTGCTTATGGGAAAGAAATCCTGGCATGCAGTGAAACCATAAACTGGAACACAAGGATGTATGTGTGTGTGTGTTTATGACAGAGAGAGATTTGAATTATATGTGTGTATGTGTATGTGTGTGTGTGTGTGTGTGTGTGTGTGTGTGTATGCAGAGAGAGAGAGGGTAAAGGAAGTAGGCAAGGCTGAGTGATGTGGTAAGTGAGGTGCTGAGTGAGGACTGTGTAAACTGAGCACTGAGCAGTGCAGATGACTGGTGATGAGGTGAGTGGCGGGAGACAGAGAGAGTTCTAGGAAGATGGGCATGTCCAGATACTCACAGCAAGTGTGTTTCATGAGAAGAGAAATCAGACCAGTGCAGCTGGAAAAAAGAAAGAAACAGCGTTGGAGTATCTTTTGTGTTTTTGGCCCTGGCATCTTCTGAGGCCTTCTGAGGTTAGGGCATTTTCCCCTGCCCCCAAAGTCATTAAAATTCACCTTTTCCAGACAAACACTAAACAGGAAAGCAAGATAATTTAAGATAAAGGGTATAAAACAACAATGGGCTATAGAGAGTTGGAAGGAGACAATAGCCAGAATGATCCCCTATGCCCTCTCTCAGGAGGTGACATTTGAGCAGAGACCTAAGTGACACAAAAGAGCCAGCTCAGAAGAGATGTGAAGCAAGATTTTTCATGAGGTAAAAAAAAAGACAAAATGCAGAGGCCTGGGAGTAACAAAAGTCTACGGTTGTTTGTCTCGTAAACAGAAAGCAGACAGCGGCTAACAGATTATGGGCATTTCCAAGTGGGACTTCGCTTGTTTGCTTCATTAGACAACGAATACTTGAGGCTAGGGAAGGTGGTCTCTCAGTTCTGTAAACCTAGAGCCAACGGCGATAGTAGGAACCACCATTGGACTGTGAATTAGAAATCCATTGATTGAAGGCATCTCTAAAGTAAACAGCCACAGTTCTGCTAAAAGACTAGGGAAAAATTTAACTTACTTTGAAATTCAATTATCTAACTGCTAATTTAATAGGTCAATAAGTAAAGCAGAGGTTAAATTCGGGTCGAGCAATTAGCAAGGGTCTGGTAACAGACTTGGAGGAGTGCTTTCATCTCAATAGTTTTAACAATAGCTCATGTGAGATGTTCTGGGTGATGTCTTACAGTACCCCTTGCTCTGACCTGTAAGATACTATAGAATCTTTCATTTGTGACAACCCCAAATGTCCTGAGACTTTACTAAGTGGCCCAGTCTAGGCCAGTGGTGTGAAGGCTTTCACGCCGAGTTGTTTTCTAACAATGCAGAAGTTGGTTTCTGCCACCCAGAGGGTTTTCAGTTGATTTGTGTGCACTCTTTCCCAAGAGGCATGATAAATATATTCCCTGACTTGAAGTATTGTACATCATATGTGCGTTCTTAGCCACAACAAACAAAGATGTTTCATTTTTTATTATTTCTTATGGTTTGTGTTCACACATCCATCAATGTAAAAGAATCTGCTTTCCAAATTTTTCTTTATAAATATGTAATATAATTGTAGAGTAAGCCTCCTTTATCATTCTGATGGGGGATTGGACTAATACTCATCTTGTATATTGAGTTTTATCAGGATTTTATTCTATTTTTTAAGTAGCTTATGGAGCAGGGTGGGGGGGACATGTGATTTGCAGTGTTTTGAAGTCTGTGGCATTCACAGCTCTACTTTATCATGCAGTAGCACACAGCTTTCTTATACAGTTTTAATAGTTTCTTTAAAAAATGGCTTCATTGTTTTTTCTTGGTGCTAAATATTCAGAGAGTAGAGGCAAGTATACAAAAGGAAATTAAAATCATCCATAACCTCACAATCTAAAGATAACTGTGTACATTACTCTTTTATAGATTCATTTAGTCTTTCATTAAATTATGTGCCAGGCAGAATGCTAAGGCTGAGATACATGTAAAATATACGGGATACCTCTTCACATAAAATCTGCTTCTCTGTGTACTACTGAGCACAAACACACACACACACACACACACACACATATATATATATATAATGTATATAATACACATATGTGTTTATATGTCTGTGATATTATGTTATATGCATGTATGTATACTGTGTATATAACATATTCATATCATATACATATACACATATCTGTCATGCTATGTGTGTGCATTTATGTTGTAGACAAGCATATTCTCAAAGATGCGTGTTTTATGCGTATATGCATCTTACATACATGCATGTATATAGCTATGCTGCACCTACTTGTACCAGATGTACCTGACAACTGGACATTTAAGTAGTGCTTGGTCTGAGAACTCCTCTGAGAAGAAAACCTAAAAAACAATGAATTAAATGTTGAGGACCCTGTTACATGTGCACTGCAAACAATCAGAAAAGAGCTTGTTACTGTTGGGACCATTTGGAGTCCTGGCTTCCAGCTGCTCTTTCCTGCTAGAGATCTTTACCTCTGATTTAAGTTACTGAAAGCTGTGCTTCACAAGCATGCGTTGTCTTGCTTTGAGGATCAGAGGATAAGGTTTTCACCTGTTGGCCCACCTGACTATTGGGTATATAAACTTCCATGGTGCCACTGAATAAAGGGCTTCTTACCAGTGACTAGAGGTCGGTGTCTCTGTCTCTTTGTCTGTCTGTCTCTGTGAGTTTATGTGTTTCAACCTCCAGCCTCTTGCCCGAAGCTCACAAACTGTATGGTAGTGCATAGAGAGCAGACAGGCATTGTGTGCAGCCAAGTTACATCATGTGTGTACTCTTTTGCTAGAATTTTGCTAGAACCCAGGCTGGCTGCCTCTAGCTTTGCCTTGTGCCGTATATGGTCAGAAGACCTATGTTCAGACATTACAAAAACTTCCCCATCTTAAGGATTTTTTTTCTAGTTTCTATACAGGAGCAGGGAGAAGGCAAAGATTAGAAGGCTGAAGGCACAAGAGTCTGCCTGCAGATATGAGCTTTACTCAGAGTTTCCCTTGGGGAACTCATTGGCTGGGTTTGTGTCACCTTGACCCCAAGGTGCATTAGCACAAAGCTACATTAGCATAAAAATGATGGACATCCTCCCCAAAGCAGGCATTCTCCTTCCTCTTTCTCTGAGGCAAATATTGTTTGTTAGTCTTCCAGATGCTGGTCCATGTAGACACAGATGCACACATAAGCAATTTTTTTCTGCACATTAACAAAGGATGATGGACAGTTTCCTCCTTGAGCTATATATTATTGACAGCTTTCCAGGTCAATACATTTAGGAATAACTGTTCTATGAACACATCCCATTTGCTGAACAGGTTTGTCTCAGTCAGTGCACGGGCTCCAGTTCTCTACATATGGCCATTACCAATAAAGAAACATAGACATTTGTGTTAAGACTTTATGAGAATGGCTACTCTCTACCCCTTGTAAGTAAGCATCCTGTGAGCAGAATTATCAGGCCAATTTGTCTGAAAGATATTTAACTATTTTATTAACTACCATCAATGTGCCTTCCAAAAATGCTAATCTTTTATGTTCCTTCCAGCTGTCTATGTTTTTACCTCTCACCCAAGATGAATTCTACCAGAGGTGAGGGAAAAAAAAATCACGTGTTCTAACTTTGGTTACAATGTATTTTTTCATTAATAATCTCTTATAGTGCTTGATTTAGAAATGGAAACCTTGTCATAGCTATGCATATTTTGAAAAATCAGGGTGTGCATGGAGGTCTGGCAATTTCTGTGTGCAATTTCAACCATCCACTGGGCATCTTAAATTGTTTCTCCTACAATGAATGATTATTGTACTCAAAAATATAAGGAATGCTAACCTACTCCCTTTGCTTGCTACCCAAGTTGAAACTTATACCCCACACTCATTTTATCTACATAGGATTTAATTTTTTTTCTTAGATTGCTTCATCTTTCCACTTCCTTTATGTGGTTGTTCAACTTTTATTTCTCATCCTAGTTCCAATTTTGATTTCCTGAAAAGTCCTATATATGTGGTCTTAAAGCACATGGCCATGAGTCAGATTTTCCTATCTAGAGAAGCGATAATAAATATTGTGGCATAAGTCTAACTGTGCAACTATGTGCCTGCATGGACCATATTCATTGATCAATACCGCTTCCTGTTTAAGCCCAGATGTACCCTTTCAACTGCTGCCAGCATGGGGCTTTCGACCAGTGGTTCTCAAACTTAGCAAGCCTGAGCATCAGCTGGAGAGCCTGCTAAAGTACACTTCCTGAGCCCTGCTCTATCAGAACCTTGCTTAGTATGTCTAGAGCAGAAACTAAGATTCTGATTTTAACAAGATTCTAAGTGACGATAATCCCAATACTACCTGTCCATGCAGCACCCTTCCTTCACAGTGTTCTTGAAGAATGTTTTCTAAGTGTGACCAGGAAATAAGTTAGGCACAGAACTCAGTAGATTTGCTCTGAGGGCTGAGATTCAATGGCTGCCACCAAGCTCCAGTTGCTACTGCCTGTTCCTGGCCTGGTTTGGATATCCAAGACCTCAATAACTGCACTTCTTCATCTGAGTTTGCTGAAATGGAGACTACAAGCCATGTCTGAACAGAGTCACAACAATGGTTCCTACGTAGCACTGCATAGGCTAGAGCCATATAGAAATTGAAATAAATTTTAAACCTAATATGAGACACATTGTGTTTCATCACAAAACTTGGGAGAGGTCCAGACATTTATTTATCTAAAAGAAAACTAGTGGGGGCTGGAGAGACAGCTCAGAGGTTAAGAGCATTGCCTGCTCTTCCAAAGGTCCTGAGTTCAATTCCTAGCAACCACATGGTGGCTCACAACCATCTGTAATGGGGTCTGGTGCCCTCTTCTGGCCTGCAGGCACACAGAAACAGAATATTATATATATATATATATATAATATTAAAAAAAGAAAACTAAGTAGAGGTCCAGGGATGTTTTTAAAGTTATGGGACATAGAAAGATAGCTATGACTTTATTTGTAAAAGATGTTGCACAGGTATTCATCCGTGCTTGGGTTCATTTACTTTCCCCTCCTACTCCAAAATCATCCATTCTATCAAGACATATGTAGTCAGTTGACATTTTACAGTAGATGCCTCAGACTATGCAGAGATAAACTGGGTATGGATCTTATTTCTTGGACCTAATAATCTAAATAATAAAATAGACATAATAATTAATACATTATGTCTGTTATAGGCAATCTGAGGAAAAAGAGGATATTTTTCCTCTCTACTCTTCTACCCAGAATTTTAATTCAAAACATTTACTTAATAGAAAATTTCCCATTTTGAGCAGAGATCTCATAAAATCATAGAACAGCTAGGAGATGGTTTTTCTGAGCAACATTAAGTTCTAATATGGGCTTTGCGCATGGATTGTACTCCTGGTTAACAGCTAAGCTTGTAAGTATAACACAACACATCCTGCATTACATGGTACATGTGGCA
The DNA here is from genome assembly GCA_028555095.1 of Dicrostonyx torquatus. Lineage (NCBI taxonomy): Eukaryota > Metazoa > Chordata > Mammalia > Rodentia > Cricetidae > Dicrostonyx > Dicrostonyx torquatus. Next base: position 1,322,111 of record JAQHUG010000079.1, read on the forward strand.
ACAGGGAATTGAACACCATACAGAGAGACATAACTTCTTTCATTCACAGACTTTGGAGGAATTTATATTAGTATCCTTAATGATATACAACTGTAGCTTTTTGCATTTTAAGTAATGTTCAGTGGCAGTTTGGCAGAGCACATTTGCTGAAATTCTCCTACGTAGTTTTCCATACAGGATGTAAAATTCTAATAATGTTAACATTGTAAGCGATATGTTTTTCCATCTGCTGGATAATGCTACTTGCTCCCATTAAGATTATGAAGGAAACACTTGAGAAAACAGAGTTAAGGAGGTGGAGTGAAAAGCCTGTGGTCAAACATAAAGGGACTTTCAGAGGGGCTTGGGCTGAGACACCTGATGGCAAAGGCCTCTTTAGCACTGAAGTTGGAACAGGGCTGCAATTGTCCATCATTCTTTTCAGTGGTCAATATTCTGCTCACCACAACTCATTCTTTCAATATCATTGATCCTTTAACAATCCTGGCTGGCAATCATTCTTTGTAAGTTACTGGATTAGTGGTACCCTAATCTTTTGTGGTTCATTGTTATGCAATCTCAATATTCTACTTCTTGAAGAATATCACTTGGTAAGTTAGGAAAATTCTCAGGTGACAGAGAATGGTTTTCCAGGCAACACATTGCAATAGTAAAATTTTAGCCTCCCATCATTGCAAAACAACCATGCCTCTAGTTGTAGAGGAGTTGGCAGGGCACTGATTATTCACTCTCTATATAGTGGGATGCTTAACCATATTTTGATGCAAAAGAAAACCTACATTATATGAGTTACATATCTGAAATCTGGATCATAGTGTTTTAGGCATTTTGAACATATTAGAAAGGTGAAAGTGTTTAGTATTTAAGTCCTGTAAGACAAAAATGAAGTGACAGTAATATAAGTGTTTTTATTTGGGGGACAAGACTTTATTTCTTCAGAAGACTTCAGGTCCATACTCTTTGACCATAACCTTCTTTGCTTTTCATGATTTTACTCTCTATTTCATGAAGGTTTTAGAAAATTGCACATTCTTTAACAAATATGGCATTGCTCAAGATAATGAGAGTGTAAACATTTCTTATTCTGTGCAGTAAGAAATCAACACAACTCGTTATAAAATATAACTCGTTACAGGTCTACTCAATTCATTGTCAATTCCTTTCATTCTTTCAGTGGCCCTAGAGGATAGGGATGGTAAATATTTCAATTAAGGTTTTATGGTTGTCATACTCTTTGTCAATTTGACACAGACTTAAACAAGGGGGAAAAAAAGGGAATCTCAGCTGGATAATTACCTTCATCAGACATGTCTGTGGGCATGTCTGTGTTGTGTTTCCTTGATTGCTGATTGATGTAGGAGGGTCAAGCTAACTGTGGACAGTGCCATCCCTAGGTAGGTGGGCCTTATCTGTATAAAAAAGCTAGCTGAATTTTCTTTAACCAAAGACAATCAGGACAAATCCATTATCAAAAACTGCATTTACTCCAAATAACCTTTGTTTTTAAAAACAGTCATTCATCTATGCAATATGTATTATAGTGAATGAACTTGTCATGGTTGTCTTTGATTAAATAGAATTCACTGCCAACAATAAGAAAAAAGGTACCTGAACAAGTCAGAGCTCTCAGACCAGCTTGGCTCTTCCCTGGTCTGCTACATTTCTGTCCTAGCTTCCCTGGATGATAGACTGTGTTGAAGAAGTATATCCAGAGAAACACTTTCCTTCCCCAAGTTACTTTTAGTCAGTGTTTCATCACAACAATAGAGAAGTAAATTAAAACAGTGAATGTACCCTGAGGCTTGGGGAAGGTAAAAGGTAGGATGCCTATTCTCTGTGAGCCTTATATGTGCAAAGGACATTTGCACATAGAGAAGTGCCTTTGTAGTACTGGAATCCTCTAGATATCACCACACCACGCTGCCTTTCAGATTAGACTGTCAGAAGGCTATATTTTCAGTGCCTTCAAAATCCGGAATGCTGGGCACCTGCTGCGACAGCAAGCTCTAGGATCCCATATTTAAAATGTTTTGACTTTTCTGGGTGTTAATTTCCATATTAACCGTTCTAATGAAGTATGTGCTGCTGTTCTGAAGGAAAACCAGGGGAAGCAGGATTGTGCTGTTTCATTCTATTTATAGCACAATAGTGGCACTGGTGAACTGCAATCAACTCAGAATTCATATTCAGATCCTTTAATGATCGGATCCATTGTTCATGCTGCATTTTGTCCACGGTTTTAAAATTCAACAAAAGCATGGGGACTTTTTATTTGATGTGACAGCTCCATTGGAGTTTTCTTCCTTGTGTGGCTTTTCTGTTTGGGATACTGACATGATTGGATGCATGTGTGCTTCTGTCAAGTTACTTCTTTGATTTGCCTTAGTATAACTTAGCAGTATATTTTTGATCCCCAGAAATGAGTGCTATCTATTTTTATTCTGACTTATATTCACAGTAGTAGAAATACTTGCAGGAGGAGGAGAAGAACTCATGCCACAGCAAATGTGTGGAGGTTAGAGAACATCTTTTGAAGTCAGTTCTTTCTTTCCACCATGACTTCTGGTGATCTGGTTTGTGCAACAAGAATTTTTAACTGCTGGTCAATCTTGCCAGCCCCAAAGTGGCATCTGCTAGCATGCTTTGTTCCTATTTCTAATGGATGGTCCTCAGGGACAGCAGGTATCCAGCACCTATTGTGGATCAGACACTGTTGTGCATACATTGTGTGTGTTTGCATGGGATCTTGCCAACTACTTTATTTATTAACTAGCCAGCTACTACGACCATTTCAGATATGGGGTAACAGAATCAGACATGCATTAGTGACTTACCCAAGAGTGTGCAGCAGAATCAGGACTTATGATCCTACCCAGTTTTTCTTGGAGCCCATTGTTAGAGTGTCTCCCCTATATGTGTAGGCTTGCTCTTTAATGCTGAAGGTTGCTACTTATTAATAAAATTTCCTGTAGATTGCATACATAATCATTTCATCCTGCTGATGCCCACTCTCCATTGTCACTCATTGCAGTGAACTCTTTATGCTAAGTGCTTATAATGTGATGTTTTACGTTTTATTCAGTTTTCATGATGCCCTAATGAAGTAGGCACAACTGTCAGTCATTCTCATTTTACAGGTAAGGGCAAAAATAGTTAGCATGTTTAAACTATTCAAGGTCTGATAGCTAGGATTTGACCTGAACTCTGACCTTTAGCTGCCCTCTGTTTTAGCTCAGTGTCAAATGGTCCCTGTTTGGTCATTGAAAGTCAATGTGAGGCAGCACCATCGGGAAAAACACTGCCACATTTTAATGTGTACAAAATTTCTCTCTGGATCCTGATAAGTTATGGATATGTTATAAAAATAATCCATAAAAGCTGTTGAATATTCATGTGTATGTATATGCTTTACTTCAAAATAATGATAAATGTTCCTCAAGTAATGCCTGGTATAGGAGGCCCTTCTGTCTTTGTGTTGTTTTCATTGGTTAATAAAGAAACTGCTTTGGGCCCTTAATAGGACAGAACTTAGGTAGGTGGGGAAAATTAAACAATACTGGGAGGAAGAGAGCAGATGCCTTGGATCCACCAGACACAGACGCTGGGAATTTTCCCCAGTAAGCCACTGACAAATGGTGATACACAAATTAATAGAAATGTTAGAGCTAATGGACCAAGTAGTGATTTAATTAATAAAGTTTCTGTGTGGTTATTTTGGGGCTAAGCTAGCTGGGTGGCCGGGATGAACAAGCAGGCCCTCTCCTTGCAACAAATGCCTTTTTACCCACCTTGTTTTTCTAATGTATACTTTTGAGTGTGAGAAAAAGGGAAGACATGTGGAGTCCCCAACCTGAACATAGCCCAGGGATACTGCTTCTTCCCTGAACAGAGTAAGTCATTCTGAGCATCACAGCAGAAACCTGGTGGTCATGGTCAGTGCTAAAGAGTCTTCTTAGAAAGAACAGAATTATTACTTTTATTATCTTATGACTCTGAGATAATCCCAGTGCAGAAGAAAGTTTAGGGGCTTAAGTCTCCTCAATTTTTTTAAATATGGCAATCTGGAGTCTATCACATTCCAGACCAATTGGTTGTCCTCACTCAGTTATTGATGGAAAGGGTCATCAGATTTGAGTTTGCAATGAGATGAACTGGGTTATTGCTGTGCTCTAGTACATACGAGGGCTTTAGGTATATGTCATTTCGGACATCAGGTTGGTTTTCAATAGAGTGGGAATAGAGCCACCATCATATCGTAGGCATGTTTTACTTTTGGCTCATTTAGAAGAAGACATTGTCTCTTGGAACTTTACTATAACCTAAAAAAAAAAGATGTAATGTGCCTTATTGTCATAGAGGATTAAAGTTTAAAGCAAATGAATGAACTTGGCACATAAGTAGGAGTGTTTACGACTGTTTTGTCATAATTGATTCCCACAGAAGAATTGATGAATGTCTTAAAATGTAAAAAGGGGAGCCATGAATCCACACATGCTTGTTTTGTTATTTCTTTTTTTCTAACCTGCTGGTTTTCAAGCCTTCCTATAGTTTTATATATTATTCTCTAGGGTTATCTACATCAGACCAGATCTATTCTACTCTCTGGGAAATTCAAAGGCTTCGTTACAGCAGAGTATGCATATAATCCCTAAATTTGATACTTTCTCCATCAAGATAAAACTTAGAGCCATTATTTTACTCTGCATGCCTCCCCACCTGGGTGCAGATGTGAAATATCCCCAATTCCTCTGAGCCTCGGTTTCCCTCAGGAAAGCAATAAAATTCACATTGGATTATTTGAAGCTCTAAAGTATGTTTATGAAAAAGGTCTTGTCACAGGACTGAGGAAACACCACCTCCTTTTGCAGTTTGTCCTTCCCCATGGCCTGTCACACACCACAAAGTAGTGTGATCAACCCTAAGCTGTCAGTATGCTGTGTTGTATGACTTGTCTAGTATTCATTGTTTTTTTTAGGATAGACATTTAGACAATTTTGTTAATCTTGATCAGACTCAGTGGTGTAAGCATGTTGTAAATAGGGGTGGCTGTGTTCCCAGCACCTGAGAGGAGCGTGGGCCCTTTTGTTCCGACCCGCCTGGCTCCCTGGTCACATGGCCGCATGGCCGCATGGCCGCATGGCCTCCTTTTGGCCCTGGTTTGCTTATACCTGGAATAATTATGCACAAACTGTATTCATTTAAATACTGCCTGACCCATTAGTTTTAACCTCTTAAACATATTAGTCTAACCCATATTTAGAAATCTGTGTGTCACCATGAGGTGGTGACTTACTGGAAGATTCTAACCTGCATCCATCTGGGGCCCGAGCATCATGGCGTCTGGCACACTTCCTTCTCTCCAGCCTTCTGTTCTGTCTACTCTGCCCACCTATTCTATATGCCAGGCAGCCTCTTTATTTAACTAATCAAATCACAGAAATGCAGAAGAACCCTCCTATATAAGCAAAACGACACACCAAGTGAAGAACCAAAAGCCAAGTCCTGAGATTCCCTGCTAGAGAATATGCCTGTCCTTTTGGGCTATCTATAGCTAACAAACTTGCCATTGGCTTTTGATTATGAATCTGCACTGATGCCAACTTAGGCCAAAGAATTCTTTAAGAGGCCAACTTCCAATAGGCTGTGTGTCTTCTTGAAGTGTGTTCTAGCCTCAACATATTTACTGGAGGTTCTAGTGATAACAGAAAATATAACTGTAGAGTTTGTGTTCTGAGTAATTACTGGACACTTCTGAAAGATAGGTTTCATTTATGAGTACTGTAATTGCATCACTTCTACCCCTGCTTTTCTACATGCATATATATATATATATATATATATATATATATATATATATATATATATATATATGAAAAATAGCCAACTCTGGCTTGGAATCAAATGTGATCTGATCTGCGTTCACATTTTCTTGGGCTCTGCATACCCAAACAGAGACCCTTATTTGCTAAATCTTAGCCCGCAGTTAATTTACTTTCCTCTTATTTTTCCTTACCCCTGAATTGAATTATCACTCTGCTGAAAAACTGCCTGTGTAATGGAAAAGCTGACACAAGCTGAAGCTGAATACAGCAGCCCAAATGAGACTCCTATTATCACCCTATTACAGAAGACGTAGGCTCCTCTTTGCCCTTCATTCATCACCTGCTAACTATGGAAGCCGCCTCGGCTTGCTCCGGTTTCCTGGGCAGCTGCTCTGCCCTGACCTCTCCTCCTCCCCACCATGCTCAGGAGTAAACAGAATCATCCATTTGGGGCTGAAGTCACTGACGGAAAATCATAGTCAGAGCCAATCAAGATTTCTTTTTTCCTCTCTATGGACTAGAGAGATTTAAGCACTGTTTCCTGTCTGTCTAACTTCACACTCAACCATAATCAAATGTGGATCTGGCCAAAGGAATGTTCAGGAAGAGCCCTGTTAGCACATCTTCAGTCCCAAAGTCCTCTTCTTCTGGTGGCTTCACAGTACCTCCTGATGCTACTATAGGCATGCTAAGTTCTTTAAAAATACACTTGGGTAAATTATTTTAATTGTGAATGCTTTCTAGCCTGCACTGAATGCTGTATAAACTTCCAATTAGGATTGCTAACCCATTTCTCCTATGCCCTGGCCTTTTTGTGAAATCTAACTACATCTGTTCATTTGCTAGAGTGAAAGGCATTTTTGAATGTCTCGTCTAACTCACTTCATGTACCTGGAGGAGATTTGTTGTAATGGATTTTGTTGTTTTTGTGGGGCATTATAATTTTTTTCCTGAAAACTATGACATGATTGGAACATTAGTAATGTTTTAAATACTTTTTTATGCCCACAGTTACTGTGAGTAAAATCTTATTGCTTAGGCTCCAAAACCTTCTTTGGTCTTCTATCTCATTATCTTACTCTCTGGTCCTGGATAATCTTATTTCTCCATGCATGTTGAGAGTTCACATGTGTTTCTAAACTAGAATTCGCATAAACTGCAAAACATACTTCTCAAGGAAACAGACTTCCTACACAGGCTGATCTTTAATATACACTGCTCTGCATGTGTACACTGCTCCTCATGCATACACTGCTCCTCATGTGTACACTGCTCCTCATGCGTACACTACTCTTCATGTGTACACCACTCTTCATGCATAAACTGCTTTCATGTGTACATTGCTCCTCATGTGTACACTGCTCATCATGTGTACATTGCTCTACATGCGTACACTGCTCTTCATGTATACACTGCTTCTCATGTGTACACTGCTCCCCCTGCGTACACTGCTTGTCATGTGTACACTGCTCTGCATGTATACACTGCTCCTCATGCATACACTGCTCTCATGTGTACATTGCTCTGCATGCGTATACTGCTCTTCATGTATACACTGCTTCTCATGTGTACACTGCTCTACATGCGTACACTGCTCTTCATGCATACACTGCTCCTCATGCTTACACTGCTCCTCATGTGTACACTGCTCCCCATGCATACACTGCTTCTTATGCATACACTGCTCTCATTTGTACACCGCTCCTAATGCATACACTGCTCTTCATGCATACACTGCTCCTCATGTGTACACTTCTCATGCGTACACTGCTCCTCATGCGTACACTTCTCATGCGTACACTGCTCCTCATGTGTACACTGCTCCTCATGTGTACACTGCTCCTCATATATACACTGCTCCTCATGCATACACTGCTCCTCATNTCATATATACACTGCTCCTCATGCATACACTGCTCCTCATGTGTACACTGCTCCTCATGCGTACACTGCTCCTCATGTGTACACTGCTCCTCATGCATACACTGCTCCTGATATGTACACTGCTCCTCATGTGTGCACTGCTCCTCATGTGTACACTGCTCCCCATGCATATACTGCTCCTTATGCACACCCTGCTCCTCATGTGTACACTGCTCCCCATGTGTACACTGCTCCTTATGCGCACCCTGCTCCTCATGCATACACTGCTCCTCATGCAAACACTGCTCCCTATGTGTACACTGCACCTTATGCACACCCTGCTCCTCATGCGTACACTCTCTTCATGTGTACACTGTTCCTCATGTGTACACTCTTTTCATGCATACACTGTTCCTTATGCGTACACTGCTCCTCATGTGTGCACTGCTCCTCATGTCTATACTCCTCATCATGTATACACTCCTCATCATTTATACACTGATCTTCATGAGTGCACTGCTCCTTGTGTGTGCACTGTTCCTCATGTGTACACTGCTCATCATGTGTACACTGCTCCTCATGCATACACTGCTCCTCCTGCATATACTGCTCATCATACCTGGGTTCAGAACACACCACATTTGTGGACCACATGTAAGCCCTGGCCTTGCCATAGGCATTCTTTACATAGAAGTTATATTTATTTTTATTTTATGTGTATGAGTATTTTTCCTACATGTATGTATTTACACTGGTGTGTGTTAGGTGTCTAAAAAGTCATCAGATTCCTGAAACTAGAGATCCAGATGGATAGGAGCTGCCATGTGGGTCCTGGAAACTGTCCCCAGCATCTCTGTAAGAGTAGCAAGTGCTGTTAATCTTTGAGCCATCTGTCCATCCCCAAACATTTAACTTTAAGCAGGTCTGCTAAGGTTCAGCTTTCCTTGAATTACATGTGTGTTGAATCCAAAGGAGCCAGTGAGCATAAAAATAAAGCAAATGAAATTAGAATCTGCTCTGGAAACTTCCGTTTCATTGGCTTTGCTGCATGGAGAATTGGCCCCTGGCAGATGCTGCTGCTCACTCTCAGTAAGTGAGAGTGGCCGTGTGCTAAGAGACTCCAGCACCTCAGCACGCTGCAGCAGTGTTGACTTTCTTCTCCACTTCTCATCCAGGCGGTTTCCCACCTGTGCTGTCAATGAATAGCCTCCTTTTCCTGTTTTTCCAAAGTAAGTGTAGCATTAAAACATTTACATCCTTGCTCTTTTATTCTTTGTTTATTCATCTTCCACAAAGGTAAACACCAAGGCTTCTATCCATATTAAATACCACTCTGTGAGCAGGAGAACTGACTTAGTAAGGATTGTGTCACAATAAGAGTGAGACAGGACTCTATATAACCACAGAGTTTTTATGCAAATCAGCTCTGCTAGTAATCACCCTGTAGGAGAAAATGACTAGGGCTGTGAAGATCCTAAGTATTGAAACCAGGTCACATTTCTTTTGTCTCCAAGGAAGTTCTCTCAGGTGTTGAAGTCTTTGGCTATTTGGTTTTTGGTTAACTTTTGTCATGTTTATTAAAATAGAAACCTCATATCAAAAATTTCACTTCAATGAATTATCACGAAATATATATCCATTACTATGGCAAAGGAATAAGATTTTTTTTGCACATGTTTTTTTTTGGGTCATGTTATTAGTTCATATCTTACTACATTGTTTATGCTGTTTGTATTGACTTATATATAGGTCTGGAATATATATGTATATATAATCTTAGCTCCTGTATGTTACTAAACCTATGTAAGTATTAACAAAGTGCCCTTTGTTACTGGCATCTTTTAATGGGTAGAGAGAGTTTTAGTTTTCTAATGTAGTTCAATTTATTAATCTTTCTTCTTTGTTTAGTGTTTGTTCCATCTTAAATTATTTACTTAATTCAAGGCCTAAATATCTCTGCACTTGTTGCTGATGTCCTGTTGTATGTTCTTCATAGTTAGATCTCTATGTTTTCAGAAACTGGGTTTGAGGTTAGTGGAAGAACCAGGGGAGTGTGCCAGAATGTTCTTAGAAGAATGTTGGCACAAACTAATTATGTTTGACAGTGATCTAAATAACAAACAAAGATGGAAACAGAGCACCTAGACTATTCCGATACCATAGTGCAGGTACAAAATGATTACTAATAAAATCTGGGAGGCATCTGTGGAGTCTAGTTTCAGTAGTTGAGCCTTCAAATGTTTCAGGTGAACAGAATGTGGAAGATGAGGTGGGAAAAGAAATCACAAGTATGTCCTTGGTTCTGGATGTGAGCATCTGGGTGAATGATGGTACCATCAGCTCAGACTGATCAGAAGAAAACCAAAGTGTCTTGTGAAGAAAATGGGAGTCCTGAGTTTGGCTCTTGTTAAATTTAAAGGCTTTCATTTCTCACAGGAACTGCACTGGTCATCTCCTTCGTTTAACCCAAACCATGGAGGTGGAAGTGACAAAGTACTGGAATGAGTGGACAGATTGCCCATGAGAAATAAAAGCAAACTAGTAGTGTAACTAGGGCACCCATGTGTCTCGACTTGATGCTGAGGGCTTTTTGCATAATGTGGGCATAACCCAGAGAATAGTCCATTGAACACGACTATTAATGATAAAACAAAATACACAGTTTCGGATATTTTATATAGTAGTTTCTTTGAATTATTTTATACACTATTTTCTAAGAAATGCTGTTCACAGAAAAATAACTCTTTAGTTTCATTTAACCCCTCCATTTCTATAATATTTTTCCTTGAAAGTAACCTTCAGAAAAACATGTAACAGCTCACAGCACTGAAAGTAGTGGTCAACAGAATTGTCTTAGTGTCCTTCAACACTACCATGTAAAATTGGAGTGTGCGTGTGTGTGTTCATATATATTGTGTGTGCTTTGGGGAGTCTATTGCCATACTTCAACATTTAAAGATACATTAATAGTAAATATTCTTATTCAAATTTATTTATTTCTACAATTTTTGAGTGAAAAACTTGTCTCTTAACTGCCCTCTCTCAAGGGCAGTTGCCCCATGTCATAATAATTGAAAATTAAGGAGTCAGAGTCATAATCAAATTGTCCTCTTTGAACTTTTGTTGACTGAAGTTGCATGTTAACTGCATCTCACTTGGTCCAGAAGCAGCAAGAAAGATTCTGAACAGTAACCAAGACAAGATAACATAACAAGCTTTGACAGGTTCCTAATTACTTGACTACCCAGTAATTTAAAACTCTTTAATAGTCTAATAATTGTCTTATTTGCACAGAAGTCAAAGGTATATCTAATTTATGATTTAATTGATATCTATATTAGTGCTTTGGAAAGAAGGCTTTTGTCTGATGTGTTTAACTATTAATTTGTAACCTTTAATCTGTATGTGGGAAATAATTTAAAGAAGAAATTATTCATGTTATCAGGCACAAATAGTTATATCTGAAAATTGCTTTTTAAAATTTAACTCCTTTTACTCTGAAACAGATCTTATTTTCTTTTTCAAGATCTAACCCACACTCTAATAGTTAGCTACTCTTCATGTTTTATTCCACTTGACTAAACTTTTATTTTTGCTTTCCCGTTTGTTTTTTTAACCTGTGGAATATAGTAAATAGCAGTCTTACTATCATAGTAAATGTCAAATAAAAATAATTTATATAAAAGGATGACAACTGGATCTGACTCACAAAATTTTAAAGAAAATCTATCTTTATCTACCTCATTGATAATAATGTTGTGGAAATGATGACAACAGAGGCTCAATTATGAGGTTGCTGAATTGAACTAATGCTAACTCGCATTGAAGTTTCCTCTTTTGCATCAGTAGAATAAAAGATATTGAGGACAAGGCTACCATTCCAAAAGATGATGTCTAGCCTTTTTCACATAGCATTGTAACTATGAATAATTAACTAGATTATCTAGAAGGTTCTTTGGGGCAGAATGGTTTGTATTTCATATGTAGAGTACTCTGTATGGCTAATGGCTTCTAAGTTATTTATAGCTATTAAATTCTGTAGGAACTCTACAAGGTGGGCAAAGTTGCTTATCTTTCCTGACAACAAAATTTATGGTTGATGCCTGCCTAAGGACAAAATTTACTACCACGGTGGCCATGGAGTTGTCTTCCCCAAAGCATGTACATTGAGCCACTTTAAGAGCTCCTATTAAAATAATCCTGTGAAAATAAGTCCTATAAAAAGGAGGAAATAGAAATAGCAAGATATAGACATTCAAGTAATTCTGGATGGAGACATTCTGTCTGTTTTGCACAAAAAGAGTTTGGAACATTTTCAACAATGCATAAAATATTATGAGAAAATTATGTTGATTTGCTTAATAACCATATATCACGTTATGTGTTTTCTTCCCAATGAATATGTATGTATGTACATGTATATGTATTATGCATGTATGTATGTATCTAGAGAATCCTGACTGCCATAACAGAAAAGACAGTCATTTCACTACAATTCAGTGTTTGACTAATGTGGTACCAAGCATTAATGCTTCCTCCACAAAGACATGGAAGAAAGTTTCATGAATGAGTTCATTGTAACTCAGTGCAGAAGAGATTAGAGCCATAAGGTAAAATAGGAAATAGTAAGAAACATTTTGAGAAAAGCAAAGAAGGGAGAATTTGAGTATACATAGACTGACTGTCTTTTAGAAGAAACCACCACTCATTTGAATATATTTGACATCCAGTTCAGCCTGCTTTCTTATGCCATCAAGAACAACCTGCCCAGGAGTGGGTCTACATCATCAGGAGCTGAGCCTTCCTACGTGAATCATTAATCAAGAAAATGCCCCCCCAGACTTGATTACAAGCCAATCTTATGGGAACATTTTGTCATTTGAGGGTCTCTCCTCTCAAGTAACCTTAATTTCTGTCAAATTCACAAAAGAGTAGTCAGTATAGTAAAGCTCTGATCCAAAAATTTAGTAAAACATTCTCAGAAGTGTACCTGGAAACCGGCATTTCTGAAAATTTAATTTTAGTTTTTTCACTTATTTCTCATGATTGTCTTTTTCCTAACCCAAATCAACATAGACATCAGTTGTCTTTTGTTCTATTAGTTCATATTAGTTCACTCACACATATAGAATTCCATGTGCTCAGACCAAGGTGATGGATTAGTTTGATTAAATAATGAAAATTATAGACCCTCACCCAAGGACAGGTAGCACATTCTGAAAACATGTGGCACTGTCACCAACAACTTCATGGGCTTCAGACATAATCCAAGGCCTCAGATTGAGAACTTTTTTGCTGTCTTGCCAACATCTTGAGATCTGACAAAAATATAAACATTAAAAAGTTTACTCTGGTTCAGACAAAGGCTCAAGTCTTCTTTCTAGTTAATTGTTATGAGACAAACTAACAATGGCCAGTCCGCATGTTATTGGTGGAATCTTCTTCTTGAGCTTCAGTGAGGACTGAACGTGGTGTTGCAGATACCAAGACTTCAGCAGTGTGCCTCATTCCAGCCCTTAATCACCATGAGCCTCCTTGTTCTCCCTGAAGCCTTCATTCTCAGTCCCTTAGTTCATTCCCTGAGAAATGGCAGAGGGAAACCCCCATGTTTGGAGACGCGAGGAAAACGTTTGAAAACTGTGATGGAAAAGGTCTCTTTTATTTCATTTTGAGGCCCACCTAGGGACTGCTCCCTAAAGCTGCCTGATGAACGAGGTCATGGGGAAAGCCAAGTCTTGTCAAACACACAAAGAACAGACTTTGATCAGAGCACAGAGTATCTCTGTGAAGCAATCGATTGAGATGGAGGGATTTTCTTCATTTCGAGTGAAATATGCTCAAACATTCCAGAAACACACTCTTGGCAGTGGAGAAAATCACCTCTGGCCTGGGGCTTGTTTGGGACCTTCTCTATCTTAGGAAAGATTTTAGAATATCCTGAGTCACCAAATTATGCAGTCGGAGTTACAAACTTCAAATTACCATATCCTGCAGGCACAGCTCTCCCAGACGACCAAGAATCAATGGGACAAAGTATGTCAGACCTGGCCTGCCCAAGATGAGGAAATTTCCATTCTGCATATAATTCTCAAATTCCATGTAACTACATTTAAAGAAGTAGAAATAGAAAAATATAAATAAATATTTTATTGTAAATGTTATTTCCAAAATGCCATTTCAACATACAATGCTGGCTTTACTAATGAGGTATTTTGAGTTCATACAGAATTGTGCAAACTCTTCAAAATCCTGTGTGTTTGAGACGCCCCGTGTATTATGTTCTGGCACTAAATTTCTAACAGTGCAACTCAATTGCAGTTTGAATGGAACAATAAGCCCTGTATGTGAGAAAAAAGATTTGTAAAATGTATACTTTAAATTTATATTTCAATTAGATAAAATCAAGACTGCAGAACCTTCCTAGTCACCAAGCCAAGTTTCATGGGTGCAACAGCCACAATGACGTTAGAGGTCACTGCACAAATGTACAGGAAAGGGTCTGAATTCAGCTCAGCTCTGCACCTGAACCATCTGTTTCTCAGCTCTGGGTCTGAATCCTGCCTTTTCTGCTTCTCACTGTGCATCCTTGCTCAAGTCGCCTACCCTCTCTGAGCCTCAGTTCTGACTCCAGCCCTCTAAATGCATCTAAATGCATAAATTTCAGAGAGTTGATAGGGTAATGCCAATTAGAGGGCCAGAGACCTGTAAAATGCAATGTAAATACAATGCATTTTTAAATGCAACAGTATGGAAAGAGTTCATTATTTAGAGTTTTTTTTTTTTTAAAAAAAAATCAATCCTACAGCATCTATAGAAGACGAAGGAAACTGTCTCATCTCCCTTCCTGTGGTGCTGATTATAAATCCTATCGCTAAAATGCAGTGGATTGGTAGCTTTTTAAAGCAACACTTTCTCCTGCTTCCTGATAGAAAAATCCATGCTTTTATCTTGATTGTAAGTTCTAAGATGTGTTTTTAAATTAAAAATAGACTGTTCAGTTTTTCACAAAGGTGGAAGTGACAAGATGGTCACAGTAGGGTATGCATATATGGACTTGTGTGTGTATATATAAAAAGAAAATGTATACATAAAATTGCCATCCCTGCTTGTTCCTACAGAGATAGGTGGAAAGTGGAAATGCCTCCCAGATTTTCACTCCAGAGGATTCTGTAGTGTTTCAATTTTGAATTAAGCAGGCATACGCATGCTATAAAAACCAGTGCAGATGGCAAAGGAATGGTCCTCTTCAGATAAGAAATTAACTAAGTTCTCTTTGCAGCTCCACCATTGCTGTTGCATATGGGAATTACTGCAGACACTCCACTAATTATGTAGCTGCCTCTTAACAGAATCCAAGTCAGTGGGGAGATGGCTTGGTTGGTAAAGGGCTGCCTGTACCCAGCATGAGGACCTGGGTTCACATCTCTAGTATCTCTGTGAAAGCATTAGGCCTGGCAGTGAGTACCAGTGACCCCAGTACTGGGGAGGCAATGGCAGAAGGAACTTTTGGGACATTTTTGTCAGGGAGCCTGAGGTTTAATGAGAGACCTAGTCCCAACAGATAAGGTGGAGAACTTATCTTAGTTGTGGAAAGGTTGTCTTAGGTTTCTATTGCTCTGCTAAAACACCATGACCAAATTAAACTTAGAAAGGCAAGGATTTAGCTCGTTTTTCAATTCTCAGGTCATACTCAATTGTTGAGGGAAGTCAGGGCAGGAACCTAGAGGCAGGAACTGAAATGGAAGCCACAGAGGAGTGCTGCTTTCTGACTTGCCTCCCATGGCTTGCTCAGACAGCTTTCTTACACCATCAAGAACCACCTGCCCAGGGCTAGCACTGCCTGCAGTGAGTGAGTCCCACCCATGTGAATGATTAATCAAAGCATTACCCTACAGGTTTGCCATTCTTATGGAGGCGTTTTCTCACTTCAGATTTCCTCTTCCCAAATCCATCTAGGTTTGTGTTGGCAAACACCAACCAGCATAGCAACTGGCAAAGACGCTGGACAACAACCTTTGGCCTATGCACACACATGGACATATGTGCGTGCACAAAACCCTGTTACACACACACACACACACACACACACTCACACACACACACACAAGTAAAGCAGAGCCCAGCCCCAGAAAAGCCAATGTGAGACACAGAAATCTTGATCCCATACTCTATGGACTTTCTTTAGCTTCACATATGAGACTCATACTTTTTCCTGTCTAGAGCCTTTTAGAGCATGTGGTATGCCTCTCCACGTGAATGGTTTTTGAGTTTCAGTTTTAGCCTCTCTGGAAAATTATTGGCTTCTCAGTTGAGTTGTTCCCAAGAACCCCCTAAATAAAGTTCTGTCACATATGCCTTGAGATTTCTATTTAGATTTTATAATCCCAAACATATCCTTGTAATTTGATGAAAAAAGAATCCATCCAAGTATATTCAGGCTAAGCAGACATTGAAAGACATGACATATTCAGATCATCACTGAAAAGAATGCAAGGTACCAAATGATGTTGTAAGGACCCCAAGAGAGACTACTCAGAAGATCTTTCTATAGTGGAGTTGAGCCAACTGGTTCCCAGGTTCCTGTGGAACTGAATTCTTGGGCAGTAGATGTACTTCCTGGTTCACCTCAGAACTGTCCTCCTGTGCTTCCATGTTTTTATGTCTCATTCTGAACCCTTCCCCCAAGCAAACATTGTATTTTATGCTTAGAAATATAAGGAAAAGATATGGGCGCTGCTCTTGGGGGCTTGCTCTTATTGGGCAGACCTGTGCATCAAATAACCACCATTCAGATGGGAAGGACAGTGATACTGGATAATTTCAGATGAAATTACTAGAGTGGTGTGATGAGAATGTCCTTATAAGCTCATGTATTTGAGTACTTGGTCCATAGGTGGTGGACTCTTTAAGAAGAATTTGGAGGTGTGGTCTTGGAGGAGTATTACTAGGGATGGGTTTGAGATTTCAAAGTCCACACCATACCCAGTTTTTCTTCTTTTGCCTCCTACTTGGAAGAATGATATAAAATCCCAGCTACTGTTATAGTACCATGCCTGCCTGCTTGTTTCCATGTTTCCCACCACAGTGATGAAGGACTCACCATCTGAAACGGTATGCAAATCTCCCATTAAAGGATTATTTTATAAGTTGCCTTGGTCATGGTGTTTCTTCGTGGCACTAGAAAAACAACTAAGACAATGATTTAACTGAGAATATCTGGAAATCTCTGATTTAACTGATAGTGAGAATATGGGTGGGATGTTCACTGAGCCCTAGAAGAGAGGGAATGTGACCTTTCCAGTTACATGGAGCAGCGAATGCCTCAGGCTTGAAGTGGGTGTCAAAGCATGTCCCAGTAGCTGGAGTCAAGAGAAAACAGAAACATAGTCTAGAATAGCAGAGAAGGAGGAAAAAGAAGAAGCACAGAACTTGGTAACCTCTATCAGAATTAGCCATGTAGGGAAGTACCCAATGCAATAGGGTGCTTCTCCTCACTAATCTGTTGCAACTGCCTAACCATTACCACCCTGCAAGTCAAAAATGATCATAGATGTCTTGGGATAAAACTCAGTGTTGGAGAACTTGCCTAATATACACAAGACCCTAAGTGAAATCCTCATGTCTATACCAAAAATGGGAAAGGAAGAATTGTGGGAGGGAGGGAGAGAGAAAAAGAAAGAGAGGGGGATATAAAGAAAGACTTAGCATAGACCCTTCATGCTACTATATCTTCACAAAAGTCACTCTTAATTCTAAATCTTTATCTAGGCCTTCAGAGACTTCTAGTAAATTAGATGGTATTTTATAATGGAGATGCATAACCACTACCAATGGTGAAGAATAATTCTACTCATCTTGGGTGGGACTCAACCACCTCCATCTTTTAAACACCTTGCCCAGGAAATTCTTGGAACAGCCTCAGAAGTGGAGGTGTTTGTCTGTGCCCCTGTTACTTACAGTTACCGTGCACAACATGATACTTTCAGTTCGCTATGTGGTTTTTCTTTTTCTGAGTCAATGGCCTTTGTGGTATTCATTGTTTTGACATTTCTGGGGTCTCATACCTCAATATACTTTTGTATACGTACATTACATCTTTCTAATGACTTAAGATTTCTTTTTGTTCTGAAATTCAATCAAATAAGTCCCTACAATAATCTTGGTAGGTCTAGCATTTTCTCATAGTAGTTTTATTTTATTTTTCATCTGTTAAGAGCTCATTATAATTTTTCATATTCTTTTGCAGTCCATATAATTTATACTTTCTGGGCACTTCAGGAGAGATACAAAAGATGTTTTCTCTCAAGCTGAGTTACTTCTTTGAACTTGGAGAACATGTCCCCTGTTCTAACACATTGGTAATTTTTCATCTTCTTTGGCAGACATAGAAGGGATCTGTTCTTCCTTAAGCTCTCCCTGAGAGCTTGACCAATACAGAGCAAGTCAATGCCTCTGCCACTATGAAGTGCCCAGACATAGATGCCAGTTCTGTTGAAGCCACTGTAGTCTTCCCTGCAGAAATTTCAGCTAGCAAGAGACTCAATATATCCGTTGTATTGAGTTAACACTCCTGGAAATGAGTAGCCATGCGGAGTTGGGACTAGGGGATCACACTAACAAGTAGAAGTGAATCTATGTGCAATACACTGAGAAACAAGAGTGGGAAATTAAGAGAATGGAATAAAATGTGGAACATAGAAAGGAAGAGTTAAAAGGGCTATTGTTTAGTGTTGGAAAGTCTTATAGTTGGGAGAATGGAATGGACAGAAACAAAAAAGGAAAAAGAAAATGAACCAAAGGAGGAGATCCAAAGGATACAGTGATGAGAGAGTCTCAGGGAGCTTGCTCTATCTGTCCTTGAATTTTCCACTGGATTGCTGGTTAGATCCTCCATCTTGTTTATCTTTGGTGGTGGGGGGTTAATATGAGTTGAGGTAAGTTCTCCTAAGTCCCAGGTTTGCTTATGTAGTACTCTCTATGTAGTCAAGATAACTTTGAATGTCAGATCTTCCTGCCACTACCTAATGACACCTAATGAGTCCTGAGATTATAGGAGTGTGCATGACACCCAGTTTAAAGTTTTACATTTATCTTGTTTTCTTTTTGGTGTATGAATGTGTAATTTTTCATATGTATAAACTCCAAATTCTATAACTAATTTTAAGTTAGTATTTCCTTTTGACTAAGAAAGTCAAAATATCAGTGTTCCGTCAGATTTTTAATCCCACCTCTAGATCCACTCATTCTCTTCTCTGCTCTGTAAATAGTCACTTTCACCATTTCCCATGTACTTTCCTTTTAATAATTTCTCTTAAAAATCTGCCTAGTTAATCTCCTTTTTATTTAGATCCTCCTCACATAATAGGTAGCGCACTGGTCAATCTCATACCTTGGCGTCTTTCCTTAATGCACATTAGTGACCCGCTCAGTGTCCTCACACATAGTGCTACTTCCTTTTTAGACAGACCTGAGGAAACTTTGATTGGCATTTATGTGTGCAGGTGTATGTGCATACACCTGTGTGAGGAGGCTAGAGAGCAAATGGGGTGTAGTCAGGCTCCATCTACCTACTGTAAGGCAGGTTTTCTCATTGGCCTGAAGTTCACAGATTCTCTACAGCCATACCATCCTGAATGTGCCCGATCTCATCTGATCTCGGGAGCTAAGCAGGGTCGAGCCTGGTTAGTACTTGGATGGGAGAGCAGAATGGCTGGCTAGTGAACTCCAGGGTTTGGGTTCTCCTCTCCAGTTTGGCATGGCTAGTACTCAGTGGCACGCTGAGTATCTTTACATGGACTCTGAGGATCACATTCAGGTCCCCAACATTGCAAGGCGAGTACTTTACCAGCTGAGCTGTCTTCCTAGAACCCATTGAGAGGCTTTCTAAACCCAAAGGTGAAATAGCATTTCACAAAACAAGTCTCAACAAAGCTCAAGAAAAGTGGTCCAAGTGTGAATAATAGACGTGAAAATCTAACAAGTGATGTGGGGGTGCAAAGAGACCTTAGCTGGGTCACCAAAGGAGAAGAAAGTTAAAAGCAGTAAGTATATATCTCCATGGAAGATTTGAATTTGTTTTTAATAAAAAAGAACATCATCTAACTACTTATGATAAAGGGGTCATAACTGAGATGAAAACTAACATAGGAGATTTAGCCAACACTGAAAACCATAAACAGTCTGTGAATTGACTGGCAGCTGGTGCTTCTGTGGAAAAGCAACAAAGAACATCACTTAACTGTCTAGGCTCACATTAAAAGAAAGATTATATTTCAGAATGATGGCATTCGGTCAATGTATGGATTTTGGAGACAGACTTTTATGGTGATTTTATTCAGATTTGTGTCTCGAGTTCACTTCCGGCCCTACCCCTGGTTCACTGGTAGATTCAGCCAGCTGTGCCATCACTTCACTCTGCTTTTTCTTGAATTGCTGCTACCCATTGCTGTTTATTTTTGACTCAATGAAAGTATTAAAAATTTATTACATAGCATCTCTTTTGCTATGTAGTTAACATGACTTTGAGACTCTTTGCCAGAGATCAAATATTTCCTTTGCCTCTACTTTTTAAAGGAAGAGATAAGTATTTCTAGCTGGAATTTGCTAGGCCAAAATGATGACTACATGAAGTCTTAACTCATTAACAAAAGTCCTAGGGATAGTGAAGTATTTCTTTGCAGCCATACCACATGCTTTTGAGAATGGAAAACTCCCCCAGAAAGTCAACGAAAGGTCTTACACATCAATCACAGCACACATCTCACCCCAGGCTCTCCTGTCAGGATCCACCATGACCTCGTCATGCTTCACAACCCTAAGTGACAGGGAACTGCTCAGGAAAAAGTAGAGCTCATAGCTGATGACAATTACATCATTTACACATCTTGGTCCTTGTTTTTCTTCTCAGGTTTTTCCCCCTCTTCCTTCTAAAACTCTCTAAAACTTTCTCTCTAAAATACTCTCTAAAACTTTCTCTGTTCGTTTAGCCCTGTACCCAAGTTCCCAAGAGCAGATTCCTTGTCTGGCTTTTTGCTATTGTGTGCTGACATCTGTAACATTCACAGACACATAGGATGGGGAACTCAGTGAACATCCTGTGAATTGGGCATATGATATGGTTGAGTCCACAAGGGGCGGAGCCTAACCAAGTATCTGATAGGCTAGAATTTTCAAGTCCATTTTTTACATGTGCTAACTATATGAACCAGTATGGAAAATAATGATCTCAGAACCTCAGCTTCTGCCTTTGTAAGTAAGGCTAATGATTTAGATTCAAAATAATATTTTAAGATACAAATCACTTGTGTATCCACTCTTTACTGGCTGTGAGTAATCCCAGCAAGGCTACACAACCCTCTGTACCTCAATTTTCTATTAAATGAGAAAAGTGTTAGTAATGTCCACCAGCAGGTAGTTATGATAATCTCATTTCCCTTGAAAGTATGCAGCCAGGTGGTTGGTGCATAGTAAGACCATTTTCACTCCTTGCATTGTTGAAAGAACCCAATAATACATGCTGGGCTGCTGTATGGCTCAGACCGTTTGTGTTGCCCTAACAGAATATTAGAGAAGGTGAGAAAAGATCAGACATCTTGCAGAGGACATGAGTTTTGTTCCTAGAACCTGTTAGTTCACAACCACCTGTAAGTCCAGCTTCAGTGGATCCGAAGCCGTCTTCGGTTCTCCACAGTTGCCTACACTCACGTGCACAACTCAACAGAAACACACACATCTACACATAAAAAGAAATAGCATAAGTTTATTTAAAACAACAGATTTATTTTATGTTATGGAAAGTGTGCTATTCAAGGATAAGTGTCCAGTGTCCTAAGACAGCCCTCGGGCCTTCTCCCATGGTGGAGGGCATACGGATAATGAAGCTCACATGTGATACAGAAAGGGGGAGGACTGAACTTGTCCTGTCCGTAGTTTCCCATTCTCATGATGGCACACTTTCAAGACGATGGCATTCACCTCAAAGTTTGCACAACTAATATTGTTGATGTTCCCATTATCAAACATTGCAACACTGATGGGTGAGTTCCCAGTACTGAGCACCATTGTGCTGATGGTTAAGTTCCCGGTACATGAAATTCACAAGACATGTTCAGATAATGGTAGCATTCATTTCAATTCATTTCATCTTTGCTGAGAATGTACATTTGTTTTAGTGTAAGAAGATTCTAGAACCAGGTGATCCAAGCAAAAGTCATAGATTTAATAAAAATAGTTCCAAATTGTGACATACAGATGGAGCGAGATTAGAGAAAGGAAGACCCTAACGTAATCCACATAGTTGTTCCCCAAAGAGTGATGAAACAAATTTTGCTCAGTTCTTCCTGTTAGGAAGATCCTTTAGGAAGACTCAAACTATAGCACAAGGACCAAAGTTCCTCAGGTATGTTTGAAAAGTGATTAGGAAATTACAGCCATTCACTTTATCAAAACAGTTTTATAAACAAACCAAAATTGTAAATGTTTTTATTTCCTTTTGTTACACTTGAAACATGCTCACTAGAATTTTAAATGTTAAGCTGAATCCACAACGTAGTGTCTGCTTAACAAAGGTAGACACTGCATTAGTGGAAAATTGAAGTGTGCGGTAATAGTTTTACCCGCAAAGAATAAGGCAGAGCTATTTCAAAATGATAGAAATCTGAAATTGGATATTTAAATATGGCTAAATGAAGGTTTCTAAAAGCATGTGGAAACATTCAAACCATATTTTCATCCTGTTGCATATTAAAATAGAAAATATTCAATAGCTGTGTGATTTAAATGATATATTCCCGCTATGAGCATATGTGAAGGAGAAAGTTGCATTTAGAATCAATGATCCAAATTTCAGATGATGTAGAGTTTTGTTTGCTAAAAGCCCAAGTTCAAACAAGTATATTTGTAACTATAGTGAGAATTCTTTTGAAATTATATTTGAACTGAGGAAAAAAGGCATTTCTGGCTATCAGTTTATCTTTGGGTAGTGTGGCTAGTATTTCAATGTAAACTTCCTTTCTCTAAGTAGGCTAAAGGAAGAATGTGACTAGGTCCTGAGAACAAAGCCTATGTACCCCTGACCTGAGGATGTACATAGGGATGGAGGACAATAGCTCATCCCCAGGATCTGTGCTAATCACAGAGTGATAATCATCTGTGGTACCTCAGAAGTAAGATAATCTTTGTGTGACAGTGTTCGAGATTATTCTTTCTAAACAACCACTGGAATGAATCACAAAGAATATTTGGAAAATCTGGAGAGACATTGTTAGGTCTCAGCTGTGAGTGAAGAAATAAGGAAGTGAGATCCCACTAGATGGTAACAAATGGTTTTGTTAATGCATAAGAAGGAGAAGTGAAGTTACCAGAGGAAATGATGGCCAAGGAAAGTGTAGTGGACTGCCTGAGATTTCCATTTGCTTTTGCAGAGCTTATCATAACTGCACCTGACAAGATCCTTCCATTTCATGTCTCCTTGTCCAATACAAATGGAATCTTGGCCACGGTGATTGCTAACACAAGAACCACAAACTGGGTAGTTTTAGTTTAGAATTTATTCTGGAAGCCTAGAGGTTAGAAGCCTAGAACCAATGTGCCCAGGCAGGCCCATGCCCATCTAAGACTCTATGTGAAATCCTTTCTATCTTTTTCTAGTTTTTGCCCCTACATTACTGATATAATGGTTGTGCTGAAAGTTGTCTAGGGGTTTGTCAAGCTCATTCCCTTGTACAAAGAACTGACCGGGAAAGACAGAAAACCAAGCTTCAGAGAAAAGGAGAGCAACAGCCTTAGCCTTCCTAAGGCTGGGATTCCCCTAAACAGACTCTAACCTGGCTGTCTTCCAGGGTCCCTGGGTCCTCCCCTTCCCCCAGCTGGTCCTGTTTAGATGCCTTCCAGATGTTCTGCCTCGCAAAGTCTCGAGGGAACAAGAAGCTGCCGTTTCAGGGAGCCTGTGTTTGGTTTTCCTCCCCTCCTATGTTCCTCTAAGCCTGCTTCTCCTGAAACGTCCCTGTACCTCCAGTATGCCAATCTCTATCTGTGTCACCATGCCCAGATTTTCTTGTGTTTTGTCTGCTATTTTTCTTCTTACAAGGGTACTAATGTCAGTGAGTTAGAGACCACTCTAGTAACCTCAGCTGTATCTGCAGTCACATTATCCCAAGACAAATCACAGTTACAGGTACCAGGGTGGTCTGTGAGATCCAGAGAATTATCTATTACAGCCATGGTTTTGGTTTAGATGCATTTGTTTGTCAGAGAGCAAGAAAAATTAAGATAAACAGTGAGTGGCAGACCGAGAGGTAGTAGATAGAAAAGCATCATCAAACTGGGTGCTTGCAAAATCTAGCAGACACAACTGGACTAGCACAAATGAGAACCCAAACAACAGTTTTATGCAATCAAATCCCGAGTTTGCCAATGTCCAGCTCCACTGAGACAGCCAGCTGGAGTCCTGATTAAGAGTCCGGTAAGTAAAAGGGGGGCAGAAAAGTAGCACAGTCCAACTTGGCACTCCCAAAAATGTGGCAGGGATGAAGAGCAAAGCCCTCCTGGCACAATCTCACTGGAGATTCTGGTGGAGATTTCCCCGAAGAGCAGAGCAGCCCGTCTGTGGTAAGCTTTTGCCTTTGCTTTCCTGTTGCAGCCATTTTTATAACATGGCATAAACAATGGCAACTGTAATTGGAAATGATTTGCCTTTGGCTGTTCTCAAGGACACCATGTTTTCTCTTTGGAGCGGTTTGTTGCTTTTCCTTGTCTATGTTGCAGATATAGGGGGCCCAGCTCATCTCTGGATGTGGGTTCTTGGGAGGTATTTAAACATGCTGGAGTCTGGGATAAGAGAACCCACAACACTAATAGATTAAACAGCACATGGCAATTTATCAATATAATTTACAATATAATGTACAGGGTTCAGGACTTTCATATTTTCTTTTAGTGGTAGAGAATTTAAACTATAATAAAATCTTAGATCAAAGGGGTAAAAAGTGAAAAAGATAATAATTTTCTGTCCAGAAATAGTAGGCACTTTAGAGACCTGAGAATTATAGGGAGGTTCTAATAAGTTTCTAGCCAGAGTGAATAATTATAAGTATTAAGTGGAAGTTGGTGGTTAGGGGAGAGGAATTTGTTGTATGCCTCTAGCAGATTCTGATTGGAAGTGCACACACAATATCAATACAGAGAGGCCACAGCAGAGCCATTAAGAAGGAAACAAAAGAGGCAAAGGAAAACCGGCCCACATCTTGTCTGTCTACCCTCAGTGTGCAAGAGGGACATGTTACATGTAGCCTCTGTGCCTCAGTTTCTTCAGGTTAATCGGAGCTGTCAACAAGGCAGGACTGCTGTGGCTAATGGGATAATGCCCTGTATGGAAACATGTGGGTTTTAAAGTTCAAAAACAATAAAATGAAATCAGTAACTAAAGCCCTTTAATGACTGGAAAAGAGAGGAGAAAACAGGGAAAGGAGAATTGCATGAGTTAGGTGTTTGATACAATTCTTACACAGAAAGTATAATCCAGAGAACGTTAGATTCCAGGAAAGACCTAGTGGATGACGGGAAGCCTCTGTCCATTGATCAGCGCCTGCACATTATTCAGGGAGGGAACATGGAGTCGGCACTTCCTCTGTAGTGGTTCTTTAATGGGCTTATCTTTTGCCTTCGCGTTTCCTCCATATATGTGGGCTTATCCTTTAGTGGGAAATAACAAGTCTCTCTGTGGGTTTGACCTTGCAAAAACTTAATTAAATGACAGTAATTATCAAAGTGCTATTAACTTTAAAGCATTCAAGACTTGCATCCCTCCCCAGAGAGTTTGTCTGAATTTAATTTCCACACATGCACAAATACTTAAAAAAAAAACAAAAAACTCACACCACCAGTTTTGTGTGTGCAAATGTGCATGGGTGTATTTTGTGCATTTGGGCAAGTGTGTGTATGTGTTTCTGTGTGCTGTTTAAAGTTGCATGCTGTCAAAAGTATTTTTTTACACTCTAGTTTAAATTTTGTTTCATGTAAATTCATCGAGGAGTCCAACCTCTGGATTGAACCAGACCTCAATGGACAAAAAATTGTCTCTGTAGTCTTTCTATATGAAAGTTTCAAACACAGCATCTCATAGTCTCTGTGACTGTAACACATGCCTGTGTCTAAGGTGGGGAATAGCTGATATGTGGGGTATCCAATATTCCACTGCTGTGGAGGTTGCCACTGACGCGCCGAGAACCAAGCAGTGAGCAGGACTGCTGCCCTTCATGCTGAACACGCAGCAGGCAGCTGTGGGGTGGGGTCGAGTGAATCCTCCCGTGTCTGTATCCCAGCAACAATTTTATTTCTAGTTTTCTCCAAGACTAATTTAGAAATAATTAACATATTTTAATCATTTTATTCCAAATATTTACCTTCCTTTTTCTGAACACTTGTTATTGCTATTAATTGATTTCTAATT
>JAQHUG010000079.1:1351447-1385481 GCA_028555095.1 Dicrostonyx torquatus
GGAGCTGGTGCTGCCTGCACTGTGGCCCGGGTACCTTCCCTGCAGTGATTTTTTTTTAAAGTAGTCTTTGGATCAAACAAGGATCTGTATCATGTGTAACTCTGGGAAACTGCCTAAAATCCTTTCACTTTGATTTCTGCATAATACTCAATAGTGTGTAACTGAGATAGTTAACTACGTTCCTAAGTTAACACATTGCCAAACACACACCAGTAGACATAGCACTGCAAACTGTAACTTTTCAGCCTACAAACTTAAGACCATTTTATGATAAAATGAGAGAAACCACTAAAATATTTATCTATAGCTCATTATTCAGAAGTTTAAAAATATTTAAAATAAGTAAGATTAGAAATATTTGCATAATTGTGGGATACAAAATCAAAAACATTATAGACAATTTGAAATTTTGTGTCATGTCTTATTGATAGTCCAAAATGATCTTGTAGGACAATATCCAGGTATGTGGATATTGGTGGTGTTATTAGGATAAAATCCTGAGCATTGGTAGCATAACAACCCATGCTCAGTTACCCATCCTCCAAAAGCCAATTAAAAAGACAAATTAATGGAGAAAACGTGACCATATTTGGGAATGGAGACCAAGACCTCCAGTAACCATCGAGCTAGTCTGTGTGGGATCTTGACATGAGGATCAAGATTAAGCATTGGCCCTCATCAAACTGTAGTCCCATCTATCACTGACCCATCATTATTTTGGCTTCAGTCTCCCCTGTGAAGTCATCTGGCAAGTTGTAATTTTCATTCCAGAAGTTTTGTACCCACTCTGGCTGTTCCTAGTCTTCACTCTTTTTTTCTTTTCCTAATATGAGTTTCCTGCAGAAATTACACTTTTGGAGTGTCCATTGTTTCAATTGTCTGATAGCCAAAGGGGGGTCACAACTGTTTCTTCATAACACCTTCATTCCTGTCAGAATGGAGCAAGAGATGCTTTAACGCTGACAATTCAGCATTAGGAATTTGGAGCTGGGGGGCCTCCTTAGTAGCTGCTGTAGGCAGCGGTATCTGCATGTGTTTACACATGAGTTAGTCTGTTTCAAATGAATGAGATGTGAGGATTTGTCAAGTTTCAACTATTTATTTATTTTGTACTGGAAGTTCGCATCTGCTTTCCCTAAAAGTAATTCTACTCTATGCTTGCTATATACATTTGCTTAACTCCATAGGCTAAAGGGTTGGGAAGAGCTAAGAAGTTTGAATGCAATCGACCCATTGTTCTTGATTTAGCATATCAACCTCATCTGGAGACAGGAGGAATTCATGAGAGAATGGTTTCTAATGACTGGGCCCCTAGAGTGAGGGCTGAACCCAAGTGAGAAAGTGAACCTTGGGCCTGAGTTGAGAATATGTGAAGTTGTACAAGAACAGAAACAATGACAGTCAGGGCAGAGGGTCTGTTAATTGCCCTTATCACTTCATTGGTTTCTAATATGACTCATTCAGCCTTCATGAATATCCCAAATAATGATACATTTGAACTCATAATGATATGACATCTCCCGACTGAGAACTCTGTGATTCTGAACACAGAATTATATTGTGTGGGTTACAAGCACCAGGAAGGCTTTGTTCCTAGGACAATTGTCTCCTGCACAGTGTGTAACATCCAGGATCTGACTTTATCTTCTGTTCAGCCTTAATTAAAATAGCATCACCCTTGGAGGGGTCAAACTAAATACTATTTTTAGTTTAGTTTTATTAAAAGAAATGCCTATATCTGCCCATAACGATGAAATGCAAGTGTGCCTTCTTCTATAGTCATTCCTCTATAATCTTTCCTCCTTTCCCAATGAACTTGCTATCTTTTGCACTATCCCATTAATCAGAATAGCTAGTGTAGTCATTGGATACCTTTATAACAATCTAAGGCTTTTCAAAAGCCAGTCTCTTCTCATAAAGTATGATTCCTGCTTCAGAGACCTTACTTTTATTCTGACACATCACATACCTTCACGCGGCATATATGAAGGCATGTGTGATGGTGCACACCTTTGACCCATGCACTTGGGGAACACACGTGCTACTTATTAAACATTTACTTCTTCTTGTTCTGGTTCACTATCCATTGCTATGACAAATACCATCATCAAAAGCAACTTGGCTTACAATTTCTAGTGATAGTCTGATCCTGAGGGAAGCCAAGGCTGAAACTCAAGGAAGAAACATGAAAGCAAAAACTGAGAGATCAGAGAAATATGGTTTACTGGCTTGATATCCATTGCCTGTTCAGTTTGCTTTCTTAGGCAACCTATGACCACCATCCCAGGGACGGCACAGTATGCTGGGCCCTCTCACATTAATTTTTTTAAAAAAAACCCATAGACTTGCTCACAGGACAGTCTGATGAAGGCAATTCCCCAGTTGAGGTTTGCTTGTCCAGAAGAACCTAGCTTGTGTCAAACTGACTAACCAGTGCACTTCCTTTGAGGGAAAATCGAGTGTTATCAAAGCTTTCCTCTAACAATGACTGAATGACTTACTTCGCTATCTTCACAGCATCTGTGAAGACTTCAAGAAACTTTTGTTTTAATTTTAGACATTTCTTGTACATTTTTATAAAT
Source organism: Dicrostonyx torquatus (assembly GCA_028555095.1). NCBI lineage: Eukaryota > Metazoa > Chordata > Mammalia > Rodentia > Cricetidae > Dicrostonyx > Dicrostonyx torquatus. The sequence continues at coordinate 1,354,030 of JAQHUG010000079.1, forward strand.
TCTTGACCTCTGATCTAAGGTTTACCATTTCACAGGGGTTCATCCCACATTGTGCCTTTCTAGTCATTGCAAGTCACTCTCATGAATTGGCAACATCTCCAGATGAGACTATTATACTAAATCTAGGGGAAATTGTGGTCTACAGTTCACCTTACTAGTCTTCCCAGCCATTTGTCCAATCTAAACTCAACTAGATTCCCTGCTTCAGGTCTCTCCATCCCTCCATGCTGAACTCCACAGACTTGCTTCAGCATCTCAATGAATCTCAAGAATTCTTGGCATTTATTGAAGGTTGTTTTCTTTTCTTTTTTTCGTTTTTCGAGACAGGGTTTCTCTGTGGCTCTTGTAGACCAGGCTGGTCTCGAACTCACAAAGATCCGCCTGCCTCTGCCTCCCGAGTGCTGGGATTAAAGACGTGCGCCACCACCGCCTGGCTTATTGAAGGTTGTTTTGTCTTTCAGTTCCCCATCACAAAATCTGTGCAAATGGAGGGTTTGTTCTGCTTATTTTCTTCACCCATGTCCCCTTGGTGTGCAACTCAAACTTGTCGTCTTTGCTCAAGACATATGCTGAATGAAGTTAATAATATAAACTTAAAGTAAAAACTAGTAGGCAAAACAAATCATTTTGAAAGCAAAAGGAGAAAATAAGCCATAATGATTATTATTTACCTACTACCTCCTAAACTGAGACATTCAGCCTAAATTATGTCATTTAATTCTCATGTGGAATCTACCAGAGCTCCAAGAAGCAAAAAAAGATTTGAACCCTACTCTATTTTATGACAAAAGCATGTTCTTAAGAACATGTTAAGCACACGTGGAAAAGAAGTTCAGATATTCACAATGAAATACCCAAAGGGAAGGTTCCCTGAATGTTGCAGTTCTCACATGGCTCTCAGCAAATAACTGTTCTCTTGGAGGTTGATTTTGAGGAGCAAAGTCCTGCCAGAAACTTTGTTAGCAATGGTAGAAATGTACAAAGAAATTTATTAACCCACAAAAATGGAACCAATCAAGAGGCTCCAACTTTAAAGAAGGTCCAATTTAGCCCTCAAATTATGACAATATGACTCAGTTTTTTTTTTTAATTTTCATACTTATGCCCTCAATGATAGCCTGGTGAAATGGGTGTTCCAGCCATTTTAGGTATCATAGATTCTCTCTCATGTTAGTGGGAAGAAGTTTGTTTTTCTGGAAATCAAGGCTGTGGCCAGCCCATATGACTCAAGCTAGTAAAAGATACCTCTTGCTCCAGGAAGTTTTCAAAGTTAGTGTATGGTTTATTTATCAATAAAAATTATTGAAACATGCATAAAATCACAAAATGTCACCGTTGGAAATCATGGAGTTTGTACACTTTTGTCACATAACTGAAAAATTCAAAGACATTGTTATATGCCAATTATTATAAAATTGTTGACTTCCTCTGAGGAAAACAAACTATATTGTTCTCAGAGTTTTCCTATACCCGCAGCTGAATCTCCTACTTTACTGTCTTTTTAGTTTGCATGGAAACTTGAGGAAGTCTTTGTTTTAATTCTGAGAACTCCAGGTCTTTACTAGAGATCAGTATTGAAGTTAAATATATTCTGAATATTTTTAAATAAAATATTTGAGCCAGGTGTGGCAATAAACATATGTAACCTCAGCACTTGAGAGTCTAAGACAGGAGGATCATAGATTTGAAACCATTTTGGTCTAAATAGTGTCAGAAAGCCAAAGCAAAAATACATGGAATTTTTTAAACAGGGAATTACTACTGAGTATTTGACTAATTCACCAGAAACCATTCTAAATGTCAAGAAATTAGGTGTGCAATGCCATTACTAAAGTTGCACTGCTTCCCTCTATATTGTAACATTGTGTTTCTTGGCTCAGTTCAGATTTATAGTTTTGAGTGTTGAAGTCACGTCATTTCTGTTCATTATAGTTTTTCAAATCTTATTTTAAAATTCAGTTCTGGGTTATGGATAATTTGATCATTGGATTCGTGTTTGAAATAAGCAATGTTTGTATTATGGAGAAGTCAATGTTAATTCTAAAAGACTTTAATGCATATTTTGGTTATATATCTTTAAGACTTTGCTTTAAGTGTGTGTGTGTATGCGTGTGTAAAGCTTATGATGCTTATCATGTGTTTAAGGCATTCTCACCAAATTAAAACTGAACAAATAGACATGAAAGTGAACCATTCTGAGAGCTGAGTTTCATCTTCCCTGCATAGTCTACTTTGGAAGCTCCTTGCTTACAATTTCCTGCTGTGTTATCTTATGTGTGTGCTACTGTGTCCTGCAGCACAAATATGGCCAGTTAAAAGCACCACGTTCAACAGAACTTCCTGAGAACCTGTCTTTACCTAATTTACCCATTGGAAAATTATTCTGCCATGATGAGTTGCTTAAAATAAAACATATTAATGCTATCTTCCATAAAGCTTTGTCAAATAATATATAAATTATATATGCTGAAGTAGAAAAAGTTCTGAGTTAACAGAAACATCCAACTAGTGAAGGTATTTTAATATATATGCGGCTCCTCAATCGTAAGACTGGTTTGCAGTACAGAATTTGGATATATGTATACAACTCTGATGAAGAGAGTGTGAAGCACACCGCAGTCCCTCATGTACTTGTCCCTAGCTGGGTAGTCTTGAGGCGTTTGCTTATGTGGCTCACTGTAAGAGGCTGTAGTCTTATTCTGGGCTTTGCTGCTCCTATCAGATCCCGGTGGGGCTGAAGTCAGTTTCCATAAAAGCTGCTGAGATGTTTTCTTTTGGAAACTAGGTTATTAATATTAGCCTCAAGAAATGACAAATGTCCCTTTGCTTTTGACCACAAACACTGACGCCTGTAAGAGAAATCTTCTCCCTAGGTATTAAGAAAAAGAGCAATTCCACAGCATCTGCCTGGTGCCTCCAGTGGAGCTGAAGTGACCCCTGTCCTCCTTGTGTGTTTATCTAGGCTTGTGGGATGTTGTTCCTTTTGGGGTTTAATCATTGCTTTTCCTATGACAGCCTGTGAAAGGTAGTTAGGAGAATACCAATCCTCATGATCGAACAACTGACCCAATTAGAGAGCAATAGTTGACATGTGAGTAAGTCACAAATGCACTTTTCTTTATAAAATTCAAACAGGAACACCTGTTTCTGTCCATGGAGGACACACCTGTGTGTTCAGAGCCAGGCTTTGTTTGGATGCTTGTTTAGAAAGAGAATTGATGTCTGCTGCCTTGCAGTGGAATTATGGAAAAGCCATGACAGCAATACCTGCTCATTTCTCTCACTTCCTCAGCCCCCTTTGGATTCACCAGCCATCAGTGTTCCCCAAGTTGTTGTTGATCACACACCCAGAGACAAATGTTTGGTAGTGTTTTCTCTTGATAAGGCTGGTTTTTGGAAAAGAAAGTGTCACTCTGCAGTACTAATTCATGTGTATTTCTGTACATACATATGCAGCATTCATACATGTGTATTTCTATACAAACACATGCTCTCACACTCACACACACAAAAATCATTATTTCTGTTGGCTAGCAATCAATAACCAGGATACTTTTTACCTACAGTGATACTTTAATTGTGAGTTTGACAATGACTTCTGTATTCAAAATATTTTCACTTCTGCATTGCTGGACTTTGCACATGCTAGACAATTGTACTATTTGGATGGAAATTTTAAATTTTCTTTTTAAATTTCTGACCTATGGCTAGCGAAGCTCACACTACTTCCTGCATCTTAACAAACCAGTACCGAGGAGACCATGGGTATTTGCAGGGATTCTCATTCCACAGTTTGAAGTCAGCTAAACCTTGACAGACTCCTCACTGTTATGATGGTCATACAAACACAGATTATACAGTGTACATACCAGCATAGCTAGGAAAAGAGAAGTCACAGAGATCATAAGATGTTATCAAATGGATTTGCCTTAAAGGAAAAATAGTTCCCATAAGTAACAAATCATGGGATATTATTTCCCCGAAATTATTAAAAAACAAATTATAACTTTAAAAAAGACAGATTAGCTGAATTCTTCCTGGAAGATACAATATCAACCTGCATAACCACTGCTGGTTGCAATGAGCAATGAGGATTTATGGTATCTGGTCAGAGGTGGTGGTAGGACGATAGGCATGCTGTAGATTATTGAATTAAATCCGTTCCCCAGAAGTGGTAATCAGGTCAGTGACTGCATGTTTATTTCCACAGTACACAGTCGCTGAGCAAGTTCATCATCTCCTCTCCCCTTGACTTCAGAAAGGCAAGGAGCTCTTTGACTTCAAGTGCGTTGTGCCTGGAATATCTTGGGAACTGTACAGAGATAGAGAAAATGACTTAGAATTTAATTAATGATTTCTTATGACTTCAATCCCTATTAATTTCTCCTAAAGATACTTTGCTCAATTCATTTAATTAGAACTATTTGTATGGCTCTAGGAATTGAACCGGTGTTTTTATGCTTTATAGGCAGGGTCTCTGCCACTGAGCTACAGCCACACCCCTGAATGTTCTTTAGTATTATTTTGCCCTATATGTACTGCTGTAAAATTCAAAAATTGCAGAAAACTCCCTTAAATAGTTCTCTGTGCAAACTTCCAACCATCCTAGAACCTGACACATCCAATCACTTTAATGAACCACAGCAAACAGCTCATGTTGAAACAGCTGTGAGCACAATATGCAAATCGTGTTTACGAGTAGCTCCTACTCCAGAGAGACTGTCTCTCTATGACTGCTTTATTATTTACAGTAGTCTTGAAATTCAATTTTTGTCAACATTGACAGATGCCATCCACGTTAATGCCGAGACTGATATATATGGAAAAGGCTAAGCACGTGCAGAGATTTTTGTGTTTGTGTGTTGATAATGGGGGTTGACAAATGGGTTTAACAACGTCCAGTCATTTCTGAGCAATTGACAAAATTCACCCGAGGTCTGTGGGAACAGTGAAGGGGAAGGCCAGAGGAATATGAATGAAGAGAGAAGAAAGCCAGGGCTCTGGAGAGCGCTGTGTATAATGAAAGCGTGACAGAAGATGATTAATTATATTCCAAAGACAGATAATTCCCAGAGAATGTGTCTGTGATAAAAAAGTTTCTAACCTTTCCCGTTATAATTAAATGGGGGATTCACTAATCTAAGTCGAGTGAAGACTGTTTCATTGCATAACTGTCCTAATGCTCTGTTGAAATGGGTTATTTTAAATATGCATGCCATGGCCTGAGTTGTAAAGCTGACAACCCGATGACACCCTGGAGGGTGCATAAGAAGGTTCACCCCACCAGCAGGAAGCTCTTGCCTGAGCAGTGATCAGAATGGTTCAATAAAATGACAGTGGCTTAGAAAATTCACTTGCTCAAAAGCATCTCAGGATCTATCTTCAGATGGAAAGGAAACAGAATAATTTCCCAACCAATACTGTTTCATGTTGCTGTAGTTATAAATCTCGCATTGAATGTGCTTTTGATGCTCTTTAGATTTTTCATAATGCCCTGCCTGTTAGGAGCTTACCTGTGTGGTCTGGGCTCTTTCTCTCTACTTTTCCTTTCCACTTCCTTCCAGACAATGAAGAGTAATGTTGAAAACATTGTGGCTTCTATGAGGTGGTTTGAGTGCATTCCTTAGAGTCTTATTTTTAACAAGTACTTATTGATTGTTCTGTATGTACCTGGAGCCATCCTAGGCCCCAGCGATACACTGTCTACTCCAGCGTCTGATACATACATAGCACGTCCCAACAGACGTGTGTGCTGGATGAGTAAGTGAAATGGAGCTGCATATGAGCACTTGAATAATGTGGTTTGGGTACTTCTTGGTCTGGGTCTCTAATATAGGAAGCTAAGGAAGACAAAATAGCTACAGAGTGAATGCTTCTGAAGTGTTTTGATTAAGGGAAACATTACCATGTGCACCTATTATCTCTGACAATATCTTTTATAGTTTGAGTGACATTGATATGTGCACAATACAGATGCAGAAAATGTGGGTTTGATAAAAAGCTGTTGACCTTCCCATTTGCAATGAAATATTCACTAATCAAGCTGAGTAATTACTATTTTGTTCCATAACCATGCTAATGCAGATTGAAATGGGTTATTTCAAATATGCAAATTATTCATTGTTGGTTCCTTATAAGACAAAAAAAATGTCAGACTAAACATACATTAATTGAGAAGTCAATAATTTTATATTGAAAGTTAAAGGGGATGTTTGTAAGTCATGGTTGATTGGGAGGTTAGAATTAAGTAAAAGAACCCCAAAGACTAGATAGATTGCTGTTTTCTAGATATAGCAGGAGGTTAACATTTATAGATCATATTCTATGTTAAATTTCCAGAGATTCTATATATATATTCCTCTCTCTGAGTGAAATGCTATCAATCATAAATTAGTGAAAAATTATACTACATTAAGCATGTTACAGTAAGGAACAGTTCTTGGGTTGGAGAGAGGTCTCAAGAGGTCTTTCATTTGTTATGAAAGCAAGAAGACCTACGTTCAAGTCCACACTAACTACATTAGACCTAGCTATGTAAGCCCAGTCCTGGAGGAGGGGCAGGGATAAAAAACCCTGGGATCTCACTGATCAGCCAGCCTAAATCAGATGAGCTTCAAGGATAGGACTTTCTCTCAAAAATTGTGGTGGGCAGTGGTAGAAGACTTGTGGCCTCAGCTTGGGAATGAATGGGCACAAGCACATGCATGCACACATGCACAGACAGACAGACAGACAGACACGCATACACACACTCCTCCTATAGTCAGTGCTACTTCTTACGTAGGCCATACATCAGCAATAATTCTTTTCTACATTGCCTTCCATCCCAGAACACAGGCTGAGGGACCAATTATGCATAGAATGTCACCAGCACTGACTGCTGTTGACTGTCCTTGACGTTCTATGTTGAAACTAGAAAGCTAAAATTTTTAAAGAGATGGTGCATTTGGTGGATATTTATTTGTAGACTCTTAAGCTGTTGACGTTCATGGGGTCTCCAGAGTCATCAAGTTGACTGCCTTTACTTGCAGGCAAGAACTGATTCCACAAGAGGCAGAGTGGTGTATCATAGGTCACCTAGTGTGCACTGTCACTAATGTGTCCGGCTAGGATCCAGCTCTTCTGCCTTCTGATTTTTTGTTGTGTTTTTCTTCCTCCTTGAGTGTTATTTTCCTTTTAGTTTCTAGTACCGATTAGGAATGATACAAGGGGATGAGTATCTTCTTTAAACTTTTTGAGAAATATGCTTTATATTAAACCTTGCTCTCTCTTCATAATTGCTTAAAATATTTCGATGTAATCTGTTTTAATTAGGCTTACTGCTTAAAAAGTAATTGAATTTAAACCTTTTTTGAATGATGATCTTTAAAAATATGCATTGTGTAATGTCCCTGTTAATACAGAAATGAAGTCCAATATAAATTCATAGGTAGAACCAGAATCTACAGTACTAACAAATACCCATTTATTTTTCAAATGATTTATTTTATTATTTTATTGGTGTGTGTGTTGCTTTTGTGTGTGTGTGTGTGTGTGTGTGTGTGTGTAAATGCCACCTGTATGGGGTACCCACAGAGGCTAGATTACCCCCTTGGAGCTAGAGTTAAAGTTACAGGTTATTGGTAACCACTCCACACTGGTGCTGGTAACTGAACTTGGGTCCTCTGAAAGAGGAGCAAGCACTCTTAACCTCTGAGCCATCTCCAGCTGCAGGGTAACTTATTAAAGTGATTCCTATGATTTGGACATCCCAGAGCCCTTTCCCCCTTATGTATCAATATAACCCTTTCAAGAGGTGACTGATGAATTCTAGCTTTAAGAATATGGAAGCAACTTTGTTCATTTTAAGGACATGTAAGAAGTAGCTGAGAAACCGTTTAATCCTACGGAGAGACTGATCCTTGTGTGTAACTTCTACTTTTAGTAAAAATCATCTTCATAGCTATGATTTATAAGTGGAAGTAGAGCCTGACATGGTGGCACTGGCGGTGCAGGCCTGTAATCCTTGCTACTCCAGAATTTGGGGCAGGAAGATTGCAAGTTGAAAGCAAGCTTGGCTAACCTAAGGAGACGCCATCTCAAAAATAAATAAATGCAGAGATCTTTGGTATACACATAAATATTTAGCAGGTAGTGTAAGTCCATATCAGTTTGGCCACATATCAGCAGAAGTTTCAAGACTCATGACCTCCCTAGAGCAACTCTCAGCCTTGGTCCCAGTACCTCCATCTTCAGCAACTGTCACTCAAAGAGGGGACATGTGGCTGGCTGCTCAAAGGGCTAAGAACGAGTGGCTGCTGAGTGCTCAGTCCCAAACAGGATGTCTACCATACCACCTCCAGGACCCTGACCCTGAGTCCCAGGAAACATCACAGGAGGGTTGAAAGAACTTTGGGAGCTGAAGGATGGGTAAAAGTGTGTGGAGCGCCATCTTCTGGACATACTCTGTCCATAGCAATCATCATACCGCCTGCATAGAAGCTGCAATTAAGGAGTTGGGAATCGGTACATGAGGATGGTGGGGAGCCTTGTGGGGAAGCAGAGGTTCATATGGAATGAGAAGGGAATGAGAGAGAGAGTAGTGTTCACAGTGCACTGTATACAAGTGTGATGTTGTCAAAACAAATAATTCTTAAAAAGTAAAGAGATGGCTGGGAACATAGCTAAGTGGTACAGTGCTTGCCCAACAAGTATGTGGTCCTAAGTTCAATGCAGATTAAAAAAAATAACAATGCAAGGGAAAGCTAATTCAGCAAGTGTAGTGAATGGTCACAAGCAAATATGCATAATTAAGGTAACTGCAGGTTTTTAGAACAGTAACTGTCAGACAGGAGCTATTGTAGAAATGTCTAGGAAGAAGGTTGTCTTCACTGAGGCATAGAGTTTGGGGGATTCCTAGCTCCTGGTAGATAGAAGTCAGGGGTACATCCTGCACTACTCAGGACTACATGGTTCCCAGTAAAAACATTATCTGTTCAAAAATGTCTATACCATGAGGTCAAGGAAAATGCCCTAGGTTCTGTCTCCACACCCTGTCCAAATGAATTACTGAGCACATTTATTAGATCTGTTTTATTAATCCTCAATGTTGGTGTTGATGATTGCTACCAGTAAGGACTTTGCAAAGTTAAATTCTTTCCTAGCTTGCTTAGTCCCTACAGTGAAACTCCCATTTTCCTAACCTTAGCCTCGAATTGATTCATCATTCTCAAAACAGAATAAGTGTTTTCTTTTCTTCCAAGTTCAAAAGAGATGTGTCTGTATTAGAGGGATTGAATCTTTCATTCCAGTTTAGTATTCCAAAGATGGAAGGAACTGACTAAGCCTAGTCTTGGATCTAATTTATCCTGCTGAGCTATTTAAAGTCTTCATTATCATAAAAATAATTGGTTATTTTCATAGTAAGACTACAATGGTTGTTAGCTTTGATACAGCTTGTAATGAGAATATTACTGAAACTGTGTTTCTTCTAAAAGGACAATTTTTACCTGAGTAAAATTTTTGCTTCATGTGCAATGGGGGTGTGGGTGTGGATGTTTGTGTGTGTGTGTAGTGCATATCAAGCTGTTAAAAAAAATGCTTCAGTTGAAGGAGAATAATAATTCAGCCTTTTCTCTTTCTTGAGAAAAATCTGAATCATTGAAATGTTCTGGATTCTGAAACTCAGTAAAGCCAGGTCCCCACTCTTCCTTCTCAGTCAGGTCTGTGCCTCCATGTTACGATCCATTCCAATCTCCACTGTAGCTTCAGATCCTTTCTCTCACTAGTATTCCGATGAAAGATGTGACTCGATGATTCTCCTCTTTCTAGATAGGGTATGACCTTCACTTTGCAGGGTGGGACCTGGAACAGACAGAGTGTGTGTCCCAAGAGTACGTGTGTCCTCAGAAGGAACTAGAACCTTCTATGGGTGCCTTCTCAAGTGGATGAAGAGAGAATGGGTAGAGAGAACTGGGGAAGGCCTGGCCTGTGAATCATCACCAGCAGAGTGGATGGAAGTTGCTCCCTTTCCTACTCCATGGAGGAAAACCAAACTTCAGTTGTCAGGGTGGGTCCACATCTCCGACCTGCCTCTTCCAGCTGTATTATGTAGGCAAGTTAGTTAGCTTATATTCTTGGAGTTAGTTCCCTTTTCTGTCAAATAGAAAATAAACATTTTATAGTATGTAGCATTGTGCTTTATCCTTAATCTAGTTCAGATAAATAGTTTGAACATTGCCGGTTTCGTGTGGGTAGGCATTTTATAACGTGATTGTTATCGTTTAGTTTACATGTGGCCCCGCATGTAATAGGAATCACATATATAAGTTAATCACAGCACCTACTTTTTAGATTCATTTAACATTCAGTGTATTATCGCTGCACATCGTAAGTCCTCAATAAAGTAGTATTACAACTGACAGCCCTCTGGGATATTTTTAATCATGACTTCCCTTAATAGTGGAGAAAAATATGTGTAAGTGGAGATATTAATAAATAAGTGAATAAATATTTTAAATATATAAAAAGCACCTATTTAGAATTGAATGTTTGAGTGTGGTGTGTGAGTGTGAGTGCACATATGTGCATATGTATGGAAGCAAGGCCCTGTGTCTGTCCCTTATTCATTCTCCATCTTTCTTCTTTGAGATATGATCTTTTACTGAACCTGGAGATCACCAGTTTGATGGACTGATGGTCTGACAAGGCCCAGCAATCATAATTCCTCTTGTCTATTGCCTTCTCAGCCCTGAGATTACAGGTGTGCACTGCTGTGCTTGGATTTTTACATGGTTTTTAGGGAGCCAGTGTCCTAATATTTTATAGTAAGCATTCTATCAACTGAGCCATTTCCCTAATCCAAAGGCTTTTTAAAAATTGCTCTGGTTTCTTGAAAATCATTAGATGTATAAGAAAGGCTGACAATAAAAATATAAACCCAGGATTAAAAAATACTGGGACTTTCGAATAAGCCACACGCTTTCTAAGCATTTGACTAACCAGTAGCCATGTTGCTCTCTTGTCCTCTCCTTCTGACCAAGTTCCTTCTGGTCCCTCTCTTCTACTATTTTATTGCCTCTTCTCACCTAGACTTCTAGGTTTTATTACCTATGTCATTCCTCTCCCATCTCCATCTGGATTTAGAGGTTTAGAAAGCCATAGGAGGACATCGTCTGCTGTCTTAAGGGAAATAGCCAACTGCAGTCACCAAGGTTTTCTGAGAGAGTCTAAATATGCATAATTTCTTCTTCCTCTGCTTACTATCTTTATGACGACCTGTTTCCAGACATTTCAGCTATGTCCATTCCATAGAGGTTCAGACCCCAGAACCTAGGTAGAAAAGCCTCAGGGCAACTGTGGCAGGCACCTACTATCTTAGCAATGTGGAGGCAGAAACAGACCGATCCCTAGAACTCAATGGTCACAGTTAAGCTGGATCAACGAGTTTTAGATTTTGAGAACCTGACTAAAAACACAAGATAGAGTATGGTAGAAGAAGATATTTCATAAGAACCCATGCTTTCTCCACACACGTGAATACACATATATGTACGTGCAAATAAATACAAACTCATAAACATGTACAAATCAAATTGTATCTTTATGTCTATTATTTTTTATTTGTTATGATTAATTTAGTCTTTGACAATTTTATACATGTGCATAACACATCATCATCTGCATTGTCTCTTATTCCCCATCCACCCTCACCAACTCTCCCACTGAGGCCCCATCCAACTTTCATCTCCTTTCATTTTGGTTTTGCATTTACTTTGCGACCTACTGAATTTAACCAAGAGCATGGGTGTGGGGCTATCCAGTGGTGCATGCAAAAGCATCAGTGGCTATATCACTAAAGACGATGACTTTTCTACTGGCAGCCCTTGACTCCCATTAGCTCCCTTAGGGGTGAACTGGGCCCCATGAGCCCCTCTTTAGTCTATGACTGAACATTTTGGGGCTCAATGGTGGACAGATGCCACGCAAATGCTGTGAGTTCATGAGTGCTACTGCTGTCATACCTATAATACTGTCTGTCACATTCCTCTTCCCTGCCCTTATATTTCTCTGAATCCTTATGTGAAGTTTCCCTAACCTTGGGGAGACTGGAATGTTCAAGGATGAACACTCAAGTCAATTGTTCTCAGTGCCTTGACCAGCACTGTGGAGGTTCACCCTTAGTGACTATGACCTCCCCAGTCATAGTCAAGTTCCTTGATTCAGAGAATGAACTCCCTCCTACAGAGACAGCCTCAGGTCTATGAGAAACCTGTTGGTTACCCTAATTGCAGTCATTCCCTTGGTCTTTCCCAGAGCTGGACTTTGCATATTACTCTGGCTCTTCATTTTCATAGCCTTAAGCATCAATGCTATTGTCTGACACTACCACTTGGAACAGTCATTTTTGCTTCCCAGCCGTGTTCATAGAGTTCATAGATATCATTCAAACAAGAATTTAAAATCTGTTGTAAGTACCAACACACTGCAGAGCTTCCCAATCCAAAGTAAAGTCAGGATCAATTGTGGTTCATAATCAGAATTTCTGAAAGGATTGTGCCATTGCTTATCTTAAAAGATGCTTAGAAAAACAACTCTCATGTAAAATCTTCATGGAATTTGGCAAGTGTCATTTCACTTTAAATATCCACTTTCATATGTATGACCAGGGCCATGTGCCCAGATCCTAGTGAGTTGAACATATTCCAGGAGAAACAGCATCTCCATCTCCCCCAGATGAAATGAACCAGGATTTATGCAGCCACCTGTACAATACATTAGCTGCCACCTGCAGACCTCCCCAGCTGTGCAAAATGCACTGAAATAAATAGGCTAAAGTGGCCAGAAGTAGGGAGCAGATTGAGGAGCCCGGGAATAGGAGCCAACACAAACGCAAAGAAAAGCTGAGGGGAGTCAGGCCCAGACCAAACGAAGCAAAACATAACACTAGGTCTCAGGAAAAAAGGATTCAAAGGCTTCTGGGTTAACTACAGGTCAGGCGATGACAATTCTCTGGCCAAAATGTATTGAGCTGACTGTCCTTGTTTGTGTAACCAGGTAATTTCATCCATCAAAATTATGAATTTCCCAACTGAAACACACACTATCGTGCTAAACTGAAAAGGATGGAAGTAAAATAGCTACCAGCTGGTGAGAGGACCTCGATGACACGAACGTTTGCTTATTCCTCAAACCTGTGAGATTAGCTGGAATTCCTAACTTAAAATGCGGTCCTCAGAAGCAGCATGGCATAAAGCACATGCTGGCTTGTGGACTTACTGTGAACCAAATGAAATCAGAGCTTGGAGCCCCTGTGCTGCGTTCAGGAGGGGAAGAACCCCTGTAATCCAGACTAATTTTCATCTTAGCGTTTCTGATCAAAGCTGTTCTGGTTTTATTTTTGTTGTTGTGACAAATACCCGAACGAAAAAAATCTTTAAAGGAGAAAAGATTTATTTGGTTTGTGGTTCCAGGTCACAGTCATCACTGAAGCAACAACTTGAAGTCAGGCCTGCTTACTGTTCCACAAAGTATTTCCTCTGACAAAGGAGCTCACTTCACACCCATAGAAATATTTCAGGAACCGGTAAAAGATGTTACTTGTTGCTTAGAAGGTAGACTTATGCCCAGTTTGCTTTCTCATGTAGCTTAGGACTGTTTGCCTAAGGCATTGTGCTGCCCACAGTTGCCTGGGTCCTTGTACACCAACTGACAATCAAGCTAGTCTCCAGCAGACATGGCCACACACCAAGATGATTTCTCCCAAACAGTTCTAGATTGTGTCAAGTTGGCAGCCAGAGCTAACCAGGTCAGCAGCTGAAGGGACATTAGCAGAGAGGTACCCAGGTCTCCAAGACTCCCGGATTTAAAGTTTTCCTTCTTTTTTGTCAGTAAGTATCAGTTTTTCTCTTTTTTTTTTTTTGAGACAGTGTTTCTCTGTGTAACAGCCCCAGCTGTCTTGGAACTAGCTCTGTAGACCAGGCTGGCCTGGAACTCTCAGAGATCCACCTGCCTCTGCCCCCCAAGTACTAGGATTAAAGGAGTGTGCCACCACCACTCAGCTGAGTTTTTCTTGTTTTAAAAATATTTCTGTTTTGATTTTGAAATAGTGCCTTACTCTGTAGCCCAGGGAGGTTGTTAGATGATGTGGAATTCCCCTCTGTATGCTGTGAATACTATTGGTGAATAAAGAAACTGCCTTGGCCTATGGATAGGACAGAACTTAGGTAAGCAGGAAAAACTAAACTAAATGCTGGGAGGAAGAAGGTGGAGTCAGAGAGAAGCCATGTAGCATCTCTGAGACGCTGGAACTTTAGCCCGTAAGTTACAACCACGTGGTGATACACAGATTACTAGAAATAGGTTAAATTAGATGTAAGAGTTAGAAAATAAGAAGTTAAAGCTAATGGGCCAAGCCATGATTTAATTAATACAGTTTTTGTGTGGTTATTTTGGGGTTGAGCAGCCGGGAACAAACAAGTGGCCTTCCTCCAACAGAAGCATGCATGTTTCCTGTGGAGTGCTGTAGTTAGGAGTGTGGATTCCGAACAGTGTGATCTATTTGGCTGGGGCTGCCTCCCCCCAAAGCTGATGTCTGTATTAGTTATTAACTTCTTGCTCATATACTGAGAATGATAATAGCATCTACTTTCTGAGTTTGCTGTAATGATGCAATTAGGTTAGGGTTGTGAAGACTGTAAAGCACGTGTGGCATCAGCAGAGCCTGTTGTAGGTGATTGTACTGAAGCCTCTCACTATTCATTGTGTATGCATCATGTTTTACATGCTATCTGTGTAGTGGAGACAAGCCCATTAACCTCTGTGTAGTACTACATGAACTACAAGGTCCCGGGAAATCTTGGAGCTTCAGTGTCAGTAGACTCTGATAGGAACCAGTGGGGATTTCAAGATCAAGTTGTCATAATGCTCTAGGAATCACAAAGGCTCTTCTCAGATTATTTTTGTGACCTAGAAGGCCATGATTTGATACATCATTAAGATTTTTTTCCAATCACATTACCTTGCAGTAACTCGGACACATATTCCCAATTTTCACCAACTTCTCCAAGATTAGAAGCTGCTAGGTTGAAGACTCTTTGCAGGGAAGAGACATGAATAGTATTTGATGTTAACTTCATAAGAGAGCTGTCTGAAGTGGACTTAGAACCAGTTAGAGCATCTGAGAATTCAAGAACACAGTAATTCCAGGAAAATATAAATAAAATACTTAATGGAATTCACAGAGCTCTCGAATCCCAAATGCCATTTTCTTATATGTGTTGTTTTCTCATTTTCATGTGCAAAACATGGAACTGAAACTTTTAGACCAATGTTGAGCATCCTGGCTACACATTTCAAATATTCTTCCAGGATTTATCTTCAAAATTTTTCTGAATCATTCTTTCCACTGATGCCATTGAATAAATTCAGCATTTGAGGCATGGCTGGCATCACAGCTCTGGGACTCCCAAGTGTGTGCAGTTCTTCCAAATGAGGATTGTTTGCAACAGCATTGGTTTTGTGTCATTGGAGATTATGATATAACACACCAGCCAAAGGAACTGGGAGTAGTGGATGGATGCAGTAGCGACATTTGGCCAGCCCTTGAATTTTCTTCAGATTGCCTGGACGCTTACAACAGTCAAGGCATGCTAATTAGAGGGCTGACTGTCAGTCTGTCTTATGTGCTGCCTTTCAGTGGCCTTTGTGGGATCAGAATCTCGTGTTTGAACAGACATACAGATTTGGCCACCATGAAGTAAAGAGTGATCATGTCAGAAGCAAACGAAACTAGAACTTAAGAGCCCTCATTATTGGATAGACACAAGATTAGGGCTACCTCAGAAAGCTGCTTTGCTCAATCCTCCCAACTCTGGGAAAAGAAAGTATTTTCTACTCTGAAATGAATTTAAAAAGTGTAAGGGATATTATGAAACAAACTCTAAACATTATAACATAGTTTAGACATCTTGCCTTTTTAAAATTTCTTTTATAACTGTATGCATGTATACATATTGTTGCTGTTTTTTTTAAATCAAATCAACTCCCCAATCACTTCCTTCCAACTCTTTCCAAGCCCTCCTCCATGGCCTCTCCCTCCCAATCTCATATACTCTACAACTGATTCCAATTAGGACTATCTCTGTGGATTGATACACGGCCATTCACTGGGACAAGGATTACTTAGGTAAGACTACATCTCTGAAGAAAGCTGTTGCTTCTCCAACAGCAGCCTCAGCTGACAATAACTCTTCTGCTAGGGCTGGGATTGTGTAGGTCTCCCCCGCTGGATTTTCATCTGGCTTGATTTTCCTCTGCAGGTACAGTGCATACCACATCGACTGTGAATCCATGAGTACAACCGTCCTGTCATGTCTAGAAAACACAGTTTAGTAGCAATATTTTCAATGACTGGTTCTTATATTTTTTATTCTCCATTTTCCACAGTAATCACTGAGCTTTGAAGGGAAGGTTCTGATATAGATGTCCCCATTCGGGGTTGAGTACTCTACACTCTCTTGTCCTCTGTACTTGGACCAGTTGGAGATCTTTATATTGAGCATCATACATTACAAACAGGAGCTTCTCTGAAGATGGTTGAGTGTTACACTGACCTATGGGTATAAAGACAAGTATTTAAAGGACAGTTTGATGCTATGTCCATTTAGCAATATAATAGTAGGTCCTCTCTTAGCCTTATGACTTACTTGGCTATGGGTTCTTGGCCAGGTACCTGGTATGTGTTCTATATGATCAGAAAGTATAGGCTTATCCCTGAGCTATTCATGTCCCTGTTGCACTGATGGACATGTCTTGTCAGGCCGGTTATTACTGCAGCTGGCAGAGTCCAGAGATGGGTTAGGACACCTCTACGCACACACACTAGACTCTGGATTTCATTGTTAAACTACTACCTCATCCAGGTAATAGGAAGACTGCTAATCTTAGGACTATCACTTAGTGTTCCAACAAAAAAAATTCTATATAGGATTGGAATTAAAATTAATGTAAAACTAGGCAGAGGCCAGGTAAACTAATTTTTAACTTCGATGTTGGGTCAATCTTAGTTCAAGTGCTAATTTCTATAATTCATTAGCAACATGAAATGGGTCAAAATAGCAAATATCACTAAGATTTCATTCTTTTGTCAATAAAATGAGGATAACAGTACAGCTTCATTAATGTGCAAATGTATTAGGCTCATGAAAACTCTTGACACAGTGCTGGGCAGGAAGTAAGTTCCCAACAAAGTTTGTTTGTTGAGTGTTATTACCACCTGGGCATGGTTCAGTCAGTGTCATTTTGAATAGTTAACCAAAGTGCATGAAAATCTCCAAACTTTGTTATAATGAAGGAGGCTACTCCACAAAGTCTGTTCTATGGCTCATGTTTAATGCAAGATATAGATACTTTCTCCTTGATTAACTACTATCAGGTAAAATAAATGGATTCAAATACCCGACAAACTGAAGAAAATCCAAATCCTAGAGAATTGTTTCTAAAGCATGTCATACAATATGAGGAGGGTTTTTCTTAAACAGGCATCTAAGTATAGAGAGTAATTGGGATCAGAGGAATATTACATTTCCGGAAATGAACAGTGTCTCAAAGGTGAACTTATTGTTCACTGTGGCTGACTCCGACCTGGAAATCTGTCGGTGTAAAAGGACATCGCCATTTGATGCGACTGAGGCTCACATTTTTCTCATCTTTCTCAACTGGAATGATAGCTTCGACTTTTATGTTTTCTCCATGCTGAGTTTTCATGAATCAGCTGCTTGGGGATCAACTGGGATTCTGTGCTTTTCTCTCAGATACATTCCCCAGTGCCAGGCTTGGGATGTGTGAGTGCTGAAATTACCAATTTCATAAAATTGCTTCTGATGTTGGGTAAGATGCTATTTTTATTGAGCACGGCAATTGCTGCCCTGGTTTCAGGAGGACACTCTCTTCCTCTTGATGATCCTATTTAGTTTCAGATTTGTGTTTGGGGGAAGCAGTGATTACACGGTTTTGAAGCCCCTTGAGCTGCAATTGCTGGGGAAACTGTCTGCTGGGCCAGGAAACCAGTCTGAGCCTTTCAACCATTTGCTGAAAGGCAGTAACAAACGTTTCAACCTTGGTGGAGCATTGCAAATTGTTTACAGCCTTTTCCGGGAACTTGCATAAAGCAGCAGGCAGGCGTGAGGCACACATGCATTATCTATTCATTTTTATTGTTGAGTTCACTTTAGAATTCACTTGGCCTGAACATCAGCTCACAGATAACACTGTTTTCTGTACAGCTCCTCTTTTATTCATCCATTTTAGAGAATAGATTGCTTACACACAATGAATGTATACGTAGTGTTGTACCTCTGAAGGGCAGAGACCGATGGAATTGAGTCAGAAATTAGAACCTGGTGGCAGCAAACAGTGATACAAAAATCTAGGAAGCAAGAGCATTGACAGAATATAAAGAAATGAGAATCCAGTGGAAGGCAGATGGGGCCCAGGCTAAACAAAATGGAAAATTCTTAACTCTAAGATGTTACTAAGCCCTTTGATACTCTCTGGGATCCTGGTTACCTCTCTATAGTCTCCATGGAGATGCAGAACACAGTCTATTGTAGTCACACTTAAAGGTACATCTTGAATTTGTGGTGCCTTGGTTTCCAGTCTCTGTACTCCTCAGGTCATCAGTATAACCATTCATAACCAGTTCTGTCCCAGGAAAGACTCATAGGAGGTAGCAATGGCCAATGACTTGGTCGGAAGTCACTTTCTCACTTCTGTTACAATATCTTTTATAATAAAAGCCTTTTTGCTTTAATTGAAAAACTGTCAAAAACAATTGTCTTGTTTGAGCACTATGACTTTTATCAAACTCCATCCACATACTCTCAATCTCAGCTATTGGTTAAAGCTAAAAATTTTTGAAGAGTTTTGTATAGGTGTCATGGGAAATGGGAGAGATACAGATAACCTATAGTTGCATTTGAGTAATCTCCAAGATATGTGTTTATAAAGAGGTTTTGTACCCAGATATGAAAATAGTCTAATCTCCTAGGCCTAGCTCATTCCAAATTATATAAACAAGTTTCTTGACTGAAAAACACAATCATTTTGGTAACTTGGAGGTAAGATCATTCATCTTCTACAAGATTATTAGGAAACTGATGTGATTCATACAGAACCAATATAGTTGGAGCAGCTAAAGCAATCTTAAACAGTAAGAATAAAGCAGCCAGCATTCAAATTATATGACAAAGCTCATAGGCATATGTTACTATGGCACATAGACCAGCACAGTAGAATGCCTACAAGTAAACCTGAGCATTTATAGTCAGCTAACCTGCAAAGGAACCAAGATGGAGTAAAGAGAGATTCTTCAAAAGATTGTGTTGAGAAAACTAGACGGCCACATGCAAAGCAACATTTAAAATGTGCACATCTTACATCACATACAAAATCAACTCAGAATGGTAAATACAACTGCAGAGTAGGAGACAAAAGAGCTCAACTGTTGGTGGGCAGTGGTGTGGGAGGTCCTTCTGTCTCTGTGTTGCTTTTATTGGTTAATGAATAAAGAACTGCTTTGAGCCTATGGCAGGGAAGAACAGAACTAGGCAGGGAAAGCGAGGCTGTATGCTGGGAGAAAGAAGGGCAGAGTTAGGAAGATGCCATGGAGCCACCAGAGATAGACGCTGGGAAATTCACATGTTAAGCCACAGCCACGTGGTAATATACAGATTAATAGAAATGGGTTAAATTAATATAAGAGTTAGCCACTAAGAAGCTAGAGCTAATGGGCCAAGCAATGATTTAATTAATACAGTTTCTATGTAATTATTTTGGGTCTAAGTTAGCCAGGCAGCCGGGAACCAACAAGCAGCTCCTCCTCCAACAGAGCAGAAGATGTGCACTGCTGTAGCATGTGCCCTTGTCAGATAGTTTCATATGTTTCTTCTGGATGAAACAACATCAGTCCTGGACACAGAAAGTAAAAAGATTGTTCAGACTTCCTGGGCAACCAGGTGAGGCCACACCTGCATTGTGATCATGCACGATCATGCACCACCTGTCCAACCTCTAGAGCACAGACTTGATCGTGGAGACTCAGAATGACAAGGTCAAGCAGTGTGGCACCACCAGCAGCTGCTGTGCACAATAACATCTCTTTCTCCCTGGTCAGTGAGCAGGCTGGAGCAAAGTGCTCATGAACTAATGAAGACATTAAACATTTTTAAAATATTTGTATTACTATATGTCATTTAATCAAAATAAAAAAGAAAACACTTATTAAGTAGCCAGTTATCTATTTGCTGTCACCATGAAAAGCATTTAGCCCAGTTTAGAATCTTTGAAATACTGTAATTGAAGGAGCATAAATAGATTATTCACCAAATAAAGAGTAAAGTTTTAAGTTATACTATGCAATTTATAAAAGAATTTAAAGTTAAAGATAGTACACAATTTTATTTATACCTTCTCATGAGTAGCTGTAAATAATTATCTAGTTAAACAAATTATGCATGTGTCAAAAATTGTTGAAATATTTGTATAAAGTATATATAGTGAAATTAAAAAAAGATGGATGAAGATTTATGCATAATACTTAGGAATGTAAACTTCTAGAAAAAGGCACAAGATGAAAAATCTATGATATGAGTCTTGCTGAAAGACCAGTCAACAAAAGCAAAACAATAAGGTAAAAACTGTATCAAACTTGAATGCTTATACAAGAAAGGGGAAACAGTTGATAAAATTAAAAGGCAGTCTACAGACTACGAGAAGATATTTGCAAAAAATAAGAATTGCTTGAGAATTGATATCCTAGATATGAGGAACTTATGCAGCTCTATAAGGACAGAAGAAAAGATTTAAACACGGACAAAACATCTGAGAAGAGATTTCCCAGGAAAACACAGACAAATGATGGGCATATGAAATGGAATCAATAACACCCAAACCTGAGGAGAAAAAAGTCAAAGGTGGACCTCATACTCAGCACAGTCTGCAAGAAACAAAACCATGAGTGCTGGAGAGTATGCAGAGGAAAGGGGCTCTCCAGGTACACACACACAAACAGACCCTATGTCAAAACATAGGGTATGAAATTGTTGCAGGAGAGGCGGTGGGGACTGTGTTCCTGGTTCCCAGCTTACAGCCGCGGGCCTGCTTTTGGTCCTGGTGCTTGGCTAGCTTAGACCCAAAATTAGCCACATGGAAATTGTATTAATTAAATCACTGCCTGGCCATTAGTTCTAGCCTCTTGTTGGCTAACTCTTACATCTTAGTTTAACCCATATCTAGTAATCTGTGTATATATTTTTCTCTACTCCTCTCCCTTCGCCTTCTCCCCTCTCCCATATATTGTTCTTATGATGACATTTGTGACTCTTTTAAGTTTAAAAGAGATGAATTAGAAGTGACTTAAATATCCAAATGGCTGAGATTTCCAGGCATTTCCAATGATTTATGATCATGTTGTAACCACTTTTTAAATCAGAGAATATGCTACAAAATGTATGACATACATTTTTATACACATAACAGTAGCCAAAGATATATACAATCATATCTACTTTGGAAGGACATTAAGTGCCTTGTTTTAATAATTTCCATTGATTCTAAACACTAATGGATAAATGATGAGTGATATCTGTCACTAGAATGAATTTCAATTTGTTCATGAATTATTTGCTGAAGCAAAATAATGCCCTCCCTTGGAAGGAATCCCCTTGGTACTCTGGCAACATGGAAGATTTATTTATTGCAAACATTGCTTAGTTTCTTTGCCAAGCTTTGATTTGTAAATTTTCTTTGCAATTCCTGAATCCTTGCCCACTACTTTCAGCATGTGTTAGTATTTCTATTTCTCATTAATATACTGAGTTGGGAAAGTGGTAATCAGATCATGATGGATGGGAAAACTTGGGAGTCAGACTGTCCTGGGTTTGAAGCCCATTGCCACCTTTTGCCAGCTGTGTGGCCTTAAGTAAAACAGTCTTCCTGATCATTGGCTCAAGCTAAAAAAAAAATAACATCCAGTTTGTACTGAGAACTAAAGGTAACATAGGTAAAACAGCTAGTTGAGGGCTCATTTTATTGCATCCCTTCCTTAAATGTTGACAATGATGATTCTAATGATGTGATTGGCAGCCTCTGAAACTATTTGCTGTGACTTTGGAGTCTCATTTTCACGTATTTGGGATCTTACCTGCTTCCCTGCTACCCCATGACACAGAATTATCCTATCTATTCCATTTTTAGAGAAAATTCAGAAATCTAAACATTGATATAAACATGGCTACTCTTTTAAATATCAAATATATTTATAAAAAACCACATCTTTGGCCATTCATGGAAGTCTATGACTATATACTGATTCAGTACTAGGAAGCTAGGTAGGATGGGCATTTTAAGCAAGTTGTCCATTTGATAATATGTCTTGTAATATTTGACAATTTGCATTATTTGATCCAAAACATGTTCAACATGTGTATAAACTTAGAAAGATTGAACACTGGATATGATGGTATGCACCTGCACATCGATAACAGCACAAGTAGGGCTGAGACAGACAGGTCCCTGGAGCTCACTGGATAGATGTCCTACTCAGAAATCTCGTCTCAAAAATGAAGGTTGGAAGTGATGGCAGAAATCACTTGCAGTTCACTGCTGGTCTCTGCATGCACACACAGGTACACATAAACACACATATATAACACACATACATGGGGGGGTTCTCCTGTCTATTTGTTATTTCTGTTACATGTTGTGCCTGTGTGTATGTGTCTCTTAAATATTTAAGCTCCATCTCCCCTTCTTGCCAAGTGTTTCCATATTGTGTTTTTGAAGAAATAACAAACTTGTGTGTCAAAGTCACATGGGTGAGTAGGTTGTCATCACTTCTGATGGATTCCTTGCTGTGTAAAATTCCATCCCCTTAACTTTTGCTTTCTATTACATTGCCTGTTTTCTCAATTCTATTTTAGTAAAAGGCGAAAGATTTATACGGTCTGAAGAGAAACCAGAGTATTTTAAATGAAAACAAACAAACAAACAAAAAAGATCAGTGTGGCATGCCTGAGACAAGAGTCCATAACCAGTGTCATTAATTCACTGACGCTCACACAGTGGAGGTGTCTAATCACTTACTGGGTTTCTGTCAGATGAGATTAGCCCATGTTCAAGTGCAAAGCTTAAAGTTATTTTGGCCTGGAGCTTATTTAATGATGTGGGTATTTGTTTTTGCTGAACAAGCTTATGCTGAAAACTCTTTTCCCTGGTGAATTCTGGGCTACCTGGTATGGATCTTTGATGCCTGTTGTTAACAGAACTTGGATGAGACCAGACCTTAATTTTTACCTAAATAATGGACTTCATCAATCACATCTCAGAGAGCCTTTTTGACATGGTCAGTGTTTATTGATGTTCAAAACATAAGTCTGTGTTTCAAACTTGTGTTTAATTCCAAAGCAATTGCCTTGGGCTGTGCTCTAATGTCAATATTGAATAAGCAGCCTTGCAGGTGGCTTTGCTTTTTAGTGATTTCGGACTATCAACCAAAAAGATCCATCCTTGTTTTCTGCTAGGTTTCAGTTAGTGTTAGCGTTTCTGTGAACAGTAAGTGGCCAAAATGTCCCCTAACTAAAGGACCGCTGACGCTCACCACATTGCTCTTTCATTTTTTATCTAGTTTTATCTTTTATCTGTGTAATATTTTATCTATTATGTCCCAAATTCTAGGTCAAGCTCTTGATCATATAGCATTGTGCGTTCACCATGTTTCCTTGCTATCTGTACCAAAACCTTGTAAAACAGGGATCATTGCCTTTTTTTTATTGAACACAAGGCTAGAGGGATTTAAAATAATTAAGTCAGGATTCAAAACTTGCTCTCTGATCCTAAAACATATACAGGATTGATGAGGAGGGCGGGCAATGTAGATCAGTTGGCACAGCGCCTGCCTAGCTGTATGAGGTTCGATTCCCAGCACAGCATAAATGGAGCATGGTGGTTGGTAGATGATTGTAATCCCAGCACTTGGAAGGTAGAGGCAAGAGGATCAGAAGTTTTACAACATCTTTAAATACATATTAAGTTAGAGGCCAGTTTATGATATACAAAGCCCTGCCTTTAATTAAAACAGAGATTATTCAAAATTACTCTGAAAATGATGTTTCATACTTGCTCTAGGCATACTCAATGTTTGAGAATTGCAGTAGTCATTTATTGATATTTTAACTGTTGTATAACAAATTACTGCAAAGTTCAATGACTTCAAACTTTCTATTATTCACTCAGAGACTTTGGTGATTTGTCTTGGGATTGCCCCATTGAAAACAAGCTTATCTGGGCTTATAGCCAGTCTGTGTTTACAACTACAGTCACTGTCATGCTATGGTTTAAATATTGTTTGTTAGCACTAACACTCATGTTGAAATCTAGCTTTTAGTATTTAGGAACTGGGGGGGGCTGTGGAAGGTTCTCGAGTCATTGACTATGTCTGAATGAAGTTGTACTCTCTTAAGGACGTGAGCTTACTCTACAGTCCTGAATTAGGCACTGTGGGCAAGCTGTTACACAATGCATCATCTCCTGTGTCCCTTCCTCCATTTCACACATGGTGATTGTCCCTGTTTTCATACCATGTGTATAGCAACATGTGGCCCTAGCCAGATATGACTGTCCACTCTTGACCTTATAGATCTAAATAAACCCATTCTATTTTTTCCTGTAAGTTAACAAATTGCAGGTATTTTGGCTCAATTTTAAAAGAAACAAGATGTCTAGGATGTGGACTTTTCTGGCCAATAGCATGTAGGGGAAAAAAAACAAGCAAACAAATAAAAACAAGTATCTCTTGAGGACTTTAACTAGACATATGCAATGTATATTTTTATCTACATCCTATTGGCTAACGCAAGTCACATGGACAATGCCAAGTTGGGTGAGATAAGAAGGATGAAAACGTGTGTGTATACTAAGAAAGGAGTAAGTACTTCAATAATTACAGATTCGTACTACATACCAGAGCTACACTTTGTTGTTTAGGTGTCGTAGGAATGGCATGAGATTCTAAACATAGCATCAAAAGAGCTGGTTTTTTTTCCTCAAAGTATAATATAGGATTTGATTATGTGTCTTATTAAAGCTATTCCATCATTTTCCTAGCATTTTACCACAGACAGTGCAATTATAAGTAAAGGGAGCCTTGAGTTATTAGAGGTAGAGGTTCAGTTTAAGCCACGATTGGAAGTTAAAAAGAATCATACCAATATAGAAGGAAATGCCAACAGAATTTGAGAAAGAAAGACAAATTTGCGGCTCTTTCCCTTTCCAAACATATGAAATATTCTACAAGAGAAACAAGAAATATGTGTATAGAGAAATTTCTTGTATTAAAAGTTGTTTCAAATTCTTTGGGAGTGGGGATTAAGCTGAATTAAGAACTAAAGTGGTGACTATCTAGCCACATGATGGCAAAGCTGTAGAGGGGTCAATGACATTGAAAGTGGTGGTTCTTTATAGGTGGAGGGGAATATCCACTAAAGTGTTATTGTTGTTGTTGTTTTATCTCAGTCATGATAAAGGCTTCTCTGATGAAGACACTGGAGTCAGAGAAGCCTTAGAAAAAATGACATGAAATACCATGGGAGACACTGGTTGGTAGAAGTCAGGAAGCAGTCAGATGGTTCTCTAGACTAGGAGGAGTCATGGAAGCAATGCTATTGGTCAGAAAGAGCAAGAAGAAATACCTGTGCTTGGCAGGAGCTTGAGCAGGGGTGAGGGGGACTAGGATACAAGGGAGCTTGAGAACTTGTGGTTTTGTGAACTAATATTTGAAAGAATTTATATTTTGAGAAGAAAATCCTGCATATCCAGCCATCTATCTACCTCCCTGTCTACCTACCATCCACCCATCCATCCATCATTCCATCCATCATTAGATGGTTACTGTCTTCCCTGAGGTCAGCTGAGATAGCTGACCTATGAATCCATGGAATGTCTCCAAACCCTTTTGAACAGGCTGGTAGCTTCCACAGAAAATCACCACTTGCCCTGGCAAAGATAAGGGAATTGTTTTCTATTGGATGAGAAACACCTCTTTAGGCTTAATCCCTCTAAGGAGGTATGGAGCCTTTAAGAGGTGGAGCCTCACTACAAGAAGAACTTCACTGGGGGCAGCTTTGAGAGTCTATACCCTCGCCCCATTTCTTGCTCCATTTCTGTTTCCTATGTGTGAATGCCTTGTGATTAGCTAGGATCCTAGTCTTATTGTTGTTGCTGTGTCCTCCCCACTGTTAGGGACTCTTTCTCTGGACCCCAAAGTCAAAATAAACTCTTTCTTCTATAAGTTGCTACTGGCCATGGTGTTTTATCATAGTAATAGAAAAGTAATAAATATAAGAATAAATCCATATGGAAAAAATGCCACCTCTTGCCCCCAAAGGTCTCCTTAAGTCTCAGCAGAAAACAAAGTCCACACCAGTTTGGATGCAAACAAAAGTAGGTGCTAGAAAACGTAGAATTTGCCACTTCCATTAACAGTAAAACTGTTCCTGCAGTTAGCTTTTGTTCTGTTTTACTGACTGATCCTATTCAGGATGGATGAGAGCATCAACATCTTTAATCAGCCCACAAAGGCTGTGAACTTGTTTATCCTGTATGGGTGCCAGAAAATGAGCTAGTTTAATTTAGCTAAAACATTAAGTACCATTCAAATATTTTTCTCTTTCCTTAACTATACAAATCCCACAGAAAATAAAATTTTCATGTCTTAATTGTGATACCAAAAGTCTCTTTTCTTCTCAGCATGCTTGAGATAGCAAAGTAATTTTCAAACTGAATGTGATTGTCTCCGACAGTCATGATTCAAATATTTAATCTACAGGGAAAATTCCCAGAGTGCCTCTCTCATCATTTCTCAGCTCTGTGGAGAATAAAAGCCTCAACTTTATATGATCTGATATTATTTCCATTATTGGTATTATGCTGTAGGCAAATATCCTTCAAGAGGTACAGCCTTCTCCTCTCAAGCTTAGTGAGTTACCCATCACAAAGACCCGATCTGGCCTTTTCAGTGTGAGGTGCTGATACCCTGTAATCTGCCAAAAACTTAATAACCGTAATTTCTCCTTATACAGAGCAGCCTCTAGGATTTAATCATAGATTCTTTACTCAAAAGGCGTCTTTCTTCCTTTCAGTGCTTTTTTTCTATCTAAAAGATCAAATTTCCTATAGGGTATTGCTCTAACAGGGAGCTTTGGAAAGCCTGCATGGGGCGGGTCAGAATCTATAGATCGATTATCTAGGGAATCCAATCATAAAACATTACTGAGCCAGCCACTGGGGTTCTTTCAAGGCTTCTTATTATCCATTCTGAAAAAAAATGCCACAGGTTAACTCTTCTTTCCTGGTGTTTTAATATAACCCAAGAAAATAAATGTTACATTGTAAGCAGTCTTTCTTCAAATGTAGCCTTCAGACCACACACATGTAAAACCCTTGGTAAGATGAGAAACACAGATTCTAGGAGTGTTTCATTACTCTACTGAATCATAATCCCTGGAAGAGGGAACCATTTATTTATGCTTTTTAAAAAGCCATGTTATTCTGTGCACAGTAAAGGGTTATTCTTATGCACAGTTAAGGTTGAAGGAGGTTGTCCTCTGTTCTTGAAAATTTCGCTCTTGGCTCTCATAAGTGTTAAATACAATATTAGCCTCCTAGACCTGCTGGTCAGAGATAAGAAGATGGCTTGATTTCAATCTATGGTTCTCAAACTGTGTGTTTATGTACTGCTGTGCAATTTGAGGACCTGAGTTCATCCAGCAGACTGTAAAATGACTGAGACAATTCCTTCCCCCTAAATAAATTTTGAACAATGAACTACTATGCAATTTTCAAACTGCATTATCATATGTACTGTTTGCTATGTATTTTTCATGATCCTACACCTTTATAGAACAGGGTTTTCTGCAATTATGGTATTTTTTTAAAAGTCATGGCTGGTGAAATGGCTAACAGGCAAAGATACTTGCCACCAGGTCTGATGACCTGAGTTCACTCCATGGGACCAACATGATGGAAGGTCAGACTGACTCCTACCATTTACCATCTGACTTCCATATCTGCTCTGTGCCATATATACATGATTGCGTAAGTAAATGTGACATAACATTTACAAATGGATATTACAGTACTGTGATATGATCAGACTCTGGTATTTTAGAAATTACATAACAGCACTATTTTCTTTTTATAATAGTTAATACGTGTGCAAAGTATGATATAACTTTTTAATAATATGGTGGTTTTGGTGACTTCTAAATTATTAGGGCATACTTATCTATGGAAGTGTTTGAACCAAGTACGAACTAAACGGAAAGCTTCATGCAGCTGTTGAGAGTCTACTTTGCCACAAAGGTACCACTTGACTTTAGAAGGCTTGGAGACCCCTGATTGTACTCATCAATTTGTGGAAGTTCATTACAGAACCAAGTCTATCTCATAAATGGGCCTTTCTACTCAATGGTGGCTTTTGTACCATAGCATTCTCAAGGCACTCCAGAGAACAAGGCTGCCTGTAAACTTACACTAACCACTCAGCATCAATTAATATTCTCATTACACTAAAATAACCAGATCAAACTGAGAAGTAAGGAACTGGGTTCTAGCCCAGACCTAAACTGGGTCTTGTTGCAATGAGTGCAGGCTGGGTCCCTTGATCCATCCTGCCCAGCTCCCTGCCGTCGAGCTAGCTTACGTTCAAAATAACCACACGGAAGTTGTATTATTAAATTAATAGGCCACTGCCTGGCCTATTAGCTCTAGCCTCTTATTGGCTAACTCTCAGATCTTGCTTTAACCCATATCTAGTAATGTGTGTATCACCACGGAAATGTGGCTTACTGTCATGAGTCTAACCTATGTCCATCTCAGGCCAGAGAATCATGGCATCTGTCACACTTCCCTTCTCCCCAGCCTTCTGTTCTGTCTACTCTGCCCATTTAAGGGCTGCCCTATCAAAAGGCCAAGGCAGTCTCTTTATTCAACCAATAAAAGCAACAGAAATACAGAAGGACCCTCCTACACCAGGGTCTGAGCCTTGTTTCACAGCATAGAGACAAAGAGAAGGCAGCTGAACATAGCATCTTTAGCTCCCAGGCACTGTGACCACATTTGTCTCATTTTTATTTGATTTATTAATATCTTGGAAGGTGGTTCTTTTGTTCTCTCTATGACAAAGACATGTAAAGTGAGATTAGGGAGGTGGAAATCAGAGGCCATTCAACATATGACTTGTGCTCTGTTGCCAACTGTATGATTGACAAGCTGATCCAGGTTCTTTTACAGTCTTCAAAATAAAAAAGAAAGCTCAGTTCCTGCTGACTAACGGAGACTGGTGGCATATGTAGCCTGTATAATGTCAGCCTTTGCTGACACTCAGTGTCCAGGGATGAGAAGACACTACTGTGTTGGAGGAGACCAGCTGGCAGCCTCTGGAGACTCCTTGTTTGTACCCTGTTGAAATTCCCATAAAATTTTCATCAAGGCATAAGTTATGGTGTAGCATAACAGTGTGAGCAGTCTGGGACAGATAAAGTCTCTGGTCCAGACAAAGAGGAAAGTTCATCAAAGCCCTACCAGCCCCTGCTCTGAATCTCCTGTGTGCCTGTAGCTCTCAGTGTGGCTGTCCTTTCTTCTACAGGATGCAACTTCACGTGATGCAGTGAATACAGAATAGAGTTGCTCTTTTGCACAGGAAAATCCTTGACTTGGGGAAAATAGAAAAGGGATTAACAGTACTCAGGGCATAAGAAGATAGGTAAAAAGTGAGAGAAATCAGCAATCCGCTGATAAGAACAGTGGAGTGACATTTCAACTAAACAAGGAAACAGAAGAAACCTGGGCCAGTATTTCCTGAGGGTGGAGAGATAATAACTCATCCAAGCTTTTGTTTTTGCCTGGGAAATACTCTCAGAGATAGGGGTAGAACTCAGATCCTCTCTAAAAATGTCATGTTTGTAAGCTGTAGGATTAGAATATGATTCTGGAAAAATCAGCTATACCTTGTTGTCAATTTATATAATGGCATTTGTAGGAAAGTGGGACAAAGGGGTAGATCAGAAGATGGGTTGAAGATAGTGGTGTTAAAATATCCATTCCCTCTCTTGGGGACCTGGGGTAACAAGAGGGAATGGCTGAATGTCTAGCTGCTGTTGTTTGCAGCCTGGGTCCTGACTAGCTACATGGGGACTGGATTCATATAATTCAGAAGTGAAGCTACTGAGAAATATAACAACAGCCTGTAGTCCACTCAGAGTCTAGCTTTGTGTGCTACATTAGAGAAAGCTGACTACCTGGTGTTTTCATTCCCTGAAGCCCCAAGACTTTTTGAAACATAGCTCAGGATGACCTTGAACTTGAGATCTTCCTATCACCCTTCACCTCTAAAGTTTGAGGATTAGAGACTTACACCAAGATACTTGGCCTTTATCTTATGAAGACAGCAGAAACATTGGCTGGCAATGATAGCTAACATTTCTCTATTTTATATCATTTGGCAATTGTCATGGAGATTTTGGTCTACATTAACTTCATTAAATGCTAAAACAAAACCAAAAAATGAAACAGCCTCACACACTGATACAGTATGACATATATATATATATATATATATATATATATATATATATATATATATATAAAAGCTTGCATATTCTGAATAAAATTGCTCTATAGCCTTAAGTGATGAATTCATTTCTCCCTATAATGAATGGGAAAAGAAATGTATGGCCATTGGGATAAAGATATATACACAGTTAAAGGACAGTGGATTGAGTAGCACAAGCTACAATGTGCATGATGCCATTTGACAAATTCTTCTCCTTTCCAGTGAAAAAAACCCTCTACCCTCCCTTCAGGATGGCTGTCAGACCTGGTATGTTCTCTCTACTGAGTGGCAAGGGCTTGTTCTTACCCTATGCCTCCTGCACTTAGCTCTAGTTCTTTAGCCACCATTGCTAATATGCACCAGTTACTTCTCTCTGGAATGTTCTTGGTATTACACATTCACAGAACATCTGATCTTCACTGTGAAATCACAATGGGAGATTTCACCTTCTAACTTTGTTGTAAAAGGTGCAGAGGGCTGTGTCTTGTCGTGGCTAGCTCAACTGTGGTAATAGGTGCGGGTTGTGTTCCCAGCACCTGAAAGGAGTGCCGCCGTTTGTTCCCAGTGCCTGGCTCCCAGCCACGGCTGCTAGCTTATGCCCAAAATAACTATACAAAAATTGTATTAATTAAATTACTGCCTGGCCCGTTATCGTTAGCCTCTTCTTGGCTAACCCTGACATCTTAAACTAACCCATTCCTAATAGTCTGTGTGTCACCACAAGGTGGTGACTTATTGGAAGATTCTAACCTGCATCCATCTTGGGCCAGAGCATCATGGTGTCTGCTGTACTTCCTTTCTTCCCC
>JAQHUG010000079.1:1394248-1490290 GCA_028555095.1 Dicrostonyx torquatus
GTAAATTTTGCTTTTAACAATAAAAAAAAAAGAAGCCACTCTTCACAAGGTCACTGAAAAGCAGATGTTCTAAAGAGCACAGTCTTGCTTCTGGCCTTATCCCCTTGTTAGCTGTGTTCCATATAGCAAACTTTGACCATTGGTTTGTAAGATCTAACAACCTTGTAAGAACAAAAGAAGGCAATTTGTAACATGCTTATTCAGAGCTTCCCACACCAGAAGTGCATGGTGACAGACTGCTATTACTTTTATGTGTGTTTATCATTCTGCCTTCATAGGTTGCGAGAGGAGTTGCTACATATTGAATTGCATTCTGCTGTAAGTAGGTTTGGATTCTTCAATAGCTTGGTATATTCCATATTATTCCTAGAAACTAAGTTAGAAATTTAGGGGAAGGAGTTGCAGAGATAACTCATTTAGTAAAGTTGCTTGTCCAGTAAACATGAGGTCCTGGGATTTAATTCTAGAACCTACTTTAAGAGAAAAGCCAGGCATGATGGTGGTGGCATGCACTAGTAACCCCAGTGCAGAGGCAGAGACGGGATGCTCTCTTGTCCTCCCTCGTTAGCCAGTGTAACCTCTGTGGGGAGTCCCAGTCCCATAAGCAACCCTCTCTCAAAGAACAAAATTAAAAATGAATGGCATTCTGAGGAAGGATACTGTACAAAGTTAACCCCTGGCCTTTATGCATGTACCACGCAGATGCATACATACTGTGGAGATGTGCATACACACATACTTTTTAAAAAATGAGAATAGGAAATATAATTTTTGAATCACATAAGACCTCTCTTTCTAATTTCTCTCCTGCGCCTTGGTTTGGGTAAGCTTCCTGGAAGTGCCAATGAATTCTGAGAGAATTCCATCTTGCTGTGGTTCTGAAATATTTCAACACTGGCTTCTTTATAACCCTTGTTTTCTTCCTTTTCTCCTCCGTTCCCTGACACCTCTGAAAGCAATTTTTAAAACTCAACATGAAGTGTGAGAATGAATTACTGCAATCCCTCCACAGCCACAGGGATCGCGTTTCTTCATGAGAACCAGTGTGTTTGAAAGGCTGCAGCAGAAAGATCAAGGACTCCTAAAATTAACGGCGGGGACAAAAACAACTGGAAAGGCTTTCACTGATTTTAAAACATGATGGGTAAACATTCTGAAGACTTTGATTCTAAGACAAACCAGACCTCTTATGTCAACATCTTATTAGAAGGCTGATGTCAATCTGCTTCCTGTATCTATCTTCTGTAGGGACCTGCTCTTAGTTTTTTATTTCTGAAAACCCTTCCTGAATTATTCTGTATGTTTTGGGGCGATTTTTCTGTTTTTTTCAAGAGCATCATAAAAACTGAGGTGGATCCTCCCACAGTCTCTTTTATCTAGACGGAATCTCTTTGAAGTTCTCTTTTCTATTTGAAAATTTTAAATCCGTGTTTACTATCTTAATCCAAAGCTATGCTTGTACACTATTCCCCTTTCCTCCTGCAAGCAAAATGTTTTTAATTGCTGATAGTGTTCTAACCAGATAGCATAAGTCCAATGCTCATTCTTCTGGGCATTTCCTCTTATGAAAAGGTGTTGTTGAATTGAATATTCTATGTATGCCTTACCCTGTGGAGGTGTATCCCATCCGTACATATAGGAAAAGAAGCAGCTGTTAAGTTCTTTGCTCTTTGAACATGTGGTCTTATGAAGTTTTGACTATTTTAAATTTTAAAATTTCATGCAAAAAATATCTTCACCAGGACCAGCAAGTTTTATCTGTAAAAGCCCAGATAATAAATATTTTAGGCTTATAGGACCATAAGCCTGTCACAGATACTTGACTTTATCAATGTAGGAAAACAAATGCCATTGAAAATTTGTCAATCAAGTGTTTGAGCGTCTCAATAAACTTCACTCGGAGAAACAGTGACTGGGTGGGGTGGATTAGGCCCTCATATCACAGACCGTAGAACCCTGATGGAGATCATCACTTTTGATTCTGGCAATGAGGGATGGGAGAGGAAGAGGTAAAGATTAGCACCTTTGGGTCCATGTTAAACATCATAATAGTAGCCCCGACACAATGCAAAACAGTTCTCTTTCAGACACGCATGAGCTGAACAGTTTGACGAGTTCCTCGGTAGCCCCTTTGAATTCCCACCAGTCTGTTTGAGTCATTAGCAATGTTTGCCTGCCCTCTGAAGGGTTGTCTCCATGATTCTCATTTCAGGAGTATGGAGAGGTAAGTGAGGGAGGGGATAAATGAGAACAAAGATGAAATATATATATGTATGAAAATCCAATAATAAAACATATTGCTTTGTATGCTAACACAAACTTATATATACACATACATACAAAAACATACATAGACACTGACTGTGTCTTCTGACTGTATCTTACACGAGCTCTAATCTTGTCCAACACACAGATTTCCTGAGTCAGTTTTCTATGATCTTGCATTTTAAAAGGGTTCCAGGCTTCTTACTCACTGTGAAGTTTAAACTGCCAGTATAAAGCAAGCACATTATTCTATTTCCCATTCAGGAGACATACTTTAAATTCCTTTAAAACAGAAAAGAACAAGAATGCATCTTCAGGACAGAGTCAATTACATTTAAGGACATCTATTCAAGATGCAATTAGCGCTGATAAGAGTCTGCTTGTCTGTGCCAGGGAGCTCCATGCTCTGTTTTTAAGAACTGTATGGCCTTAGACTTGCTTCTTAGCCTCTCTGGTCTCCCCATACCAACCTAAGAGCAGAAATGAGGATGAATTAGCCTGCCTTCCTTCCTTCCTTCCTTCCTTCCTTCCTTCCTTCCTTCCTTCCTTTCTTCTTTCTTTCCTTCCTTCCTTCCTTCCTCCTTCCTTCTTTTTCATTGTTCTTAAATTAACATAGGGAGTAATGAGTTTCATTGTGGTATTTCTATGCATTTTTGTCTTTTTCTTTGTTCTTAGTCATCCCCCTTCCCCACTGTACTTCACATGCAGCCTGTCTTACTCTTGGGCTCCTTTCCCCGCCACCACTCAGCAAATCCACCCTTCCTCCTTCACGTTGTCCACACCTTTACTCTATCCCCCTGTCCACAAGATCTTTCCATCTTTAAAACCATCAAGGCTACTTGTAGTTTGGAACACTGACTTTTACATTTTATGAGCGTATCCCTACTGTTGCCTATGCTCTTGGTGGGTGGGTGGGTTGGAGAATGCACCTTCTCTTTCTAAGCTGCTCTCTGCTCACAGTCATTTTAAAAAGGCAGAGCTTCCCACCCCTGGCCATGCACAGCACTTTCCAATATGCTCTTTCATTTCCTGGGGGTCGGTTCAAGCTCTTGAATAATGAAGTCCAAATCTACAGAGGTGGAAACCAGTTCTGTGGATGGTTCCAGGGAGGGAGCACCCAACATCAGAACATCAAATCAGAAGCAAGGAGAGCCAAAGTGAATTGATTACAAGAACCACTGGACACCTGCTGGAAAAGCAGGATCTCAGTCCCTAACCTAAAGTTTCTAGGCCAGTCACTAATCAAGATGATAATTGTGATCAAATAAACAACACCAAAATTATGCTCACTTCATCAATCTGATTCCATCTACTATAAAAGGTTTTCTGCAACCCCAGTTTGAGAACAGAATGAATTTTATTATAAAAGACATTGATAAAAGATAGAGACTGTTAGTTACCATGTATAACTAATATACACAGTTATATCAGTTACTCAGAGAATGAAAAGACTGGAGGTGGCTTTGAATCCCAGCTTGTATAGCTTCTCCAGTGATGTGCTGTCAATGTCTAGGGAAAAGACAAACCAAAGGAACAGATCAAGTATGTGTTCATGTGCATGTACTTGGTGCCCACGTGTGCATGTAGGCCAGAGGTCAACTCTGAAGATGTTATTCACACACTCTTTACCTTGTTTTATGCTACATGATCTCGCTGACCTGGAGCTCTCCAAACAGGCTAGGCTGGCTAGACCAAGGGTCTTCCTGACTCTGCCTCCCCAGTGCCAGGATCACAAACTCTTGACACCATGCCTAGCTTTTCATGTGGGTCCTGGGGATAGAACATGTGTCTATCAAGATATTCAAGGCAAGATGTTGCTGACTGAGTCATCTTCCCAGCCCCTTACTGCCTCTTATTAGGACAACTTCCAGAATACCCATAGCTCCCTGCAGATTTCCACTGCATCTTCCTTCTGTCCCAGTAGCAAGGCAGCACACTGGTAAAAATGCTTCCTTGAACTGCTAAAATTGTCCCTTTCCACAAAAGAGGTGACTTGCTCTTTGTCCTTGAACTGTGCCCTGTAAGGGAGATAGAACATGCCACAGATACAGCTCCCTCCTTTTCAGGCAGCATTTCACTCCTCCATAGATTCCGACTTTTCATTCTGTCTCCCATGCGTCACATACAATTTGCCCAGATAGTAGACTTCAGATGTCCGTATCCTATCTAGTGCCCTTCTCTACTTGGTCCTCACTGGCTCTGGGAGCTACATTGTTAACATGGACTGCTTCACGGTTTCTTTCATTAAGACAGGTAAGTCTGCTAGTCATTTATAGGGGATCCTTGCCTTATCTTGTGTATTCAGCTGTGAGAAGGTCATGTGACTTCTGTGACATAAACACTTTAGCAATGATTCTTTCTTGTCGTTTTGAAAAGCTCTTGATGCTTAGCAGTATTTCTGAGTCTGCTTGTGGCTAAGTACATTGTCTTGTATTTATGGTCAATACTCGATGTATACTCTGGCTTTCCAGATCACAGGGGCTATGGCAAAGTAGGGAGCAGTGGGAGGAAAACTCCTGATACCCAGGAACAAAGAGCAAAGTGAAAAGGTAAACCTGAGGTAGGGAGCAGGGAAGGAAGGCCAGTGGGGAGGAAGAAGCAGAATGATCTTCATCAACACAAGGCCACTCAGCTCCATCCCTGTAATGATCCTCACAAGGGAACTCTTTAAGGTTTGCTTTGCTCCACTGTGGACTAAACAAAGAAAATTTTGTTACCTACCATGCCAGGATTAATCAGCCCTGGCCTGAGCAGAAACAAAATGTGGGCTTCAGACCAAATCGTGCAACTGATTTATATCTCCGCACAATGTATTTTTGATTTCTTGGGTTGAACTTTCTTATCATTGGATATGGTACTTGGACTTGGACAAATTATACATATCACAGCCTGTATAGTCTCTGACCTCAGGCTTTAACCACAGCCGGTTCTTCTTTAACTTGCTTTAAAAATGGGAAATAAAAGTTTTCTCTTTCATTCTAATCCAATTATATATACTATAATGCTTTAGTGCAGGGTCATATTTTTTCTAATCATTTATCAATATTTAAAGTAAAATATTTCACATAAACTGCTTTAATGTAATATACTCCTTGAAAACATGGGCAGCCCATGGCAAGAATCCCATTTTCTACTGACTCACTATTGCCCCTTTATAAATGGTGTTTGTGAACCTTCATTTGCCACAGTCTTCTCTACTCTCTATTGCTTCCCAGACAGTGAAACACATTTACAGCCATTATCCTCACTGTCCACCTCTTATTGTGACACAGGCAAGGACAATGGGACAATTACTGTGCTCAAAGGCAGACTGACAAAAAGACAAATAGAAAAAGAAAACATCAAAGAGTAAAGACTCCTTTATCGGCTTACTTGGTAAATTGCTTGCTATGTAAACATTAAGATCTTCTCTGGAACATGCATACTCACATTTACATGCACAAACATGTATATATGCATTAATTTCAGTAAATAACCCATCACATGCACTTCTGTGAGCTTCCCAGACACCATAAACATTCCAGTTTTAAGTCTGTGCCAAGAATATCTTTCCCAATTCCGGATATATCTGGACATTTGAGAACGGGCTTTTCCCTACCAAGCCTGTATTCTGTGAGAATGGTGAGGCTCTTGGCAGCCCAGAGCTATAATGTTCTCTGTCCTTTTGCTATCTCGGGGAAAAAGTTCTAGGGCCAAGGTCTTTGTCATCACAGGGCTGTTTTTCTGTGTCGTTGATTGTGGTTTTGAGAAGCCAGACTGTAGCATGATTAAATATGTGAACTTTGAATTCCAACTCTGTAGTTTAGAACGCAGGGTTCATCTCTGTCAACACGTCGGATGATGTACGCACACTTGCCTTGGTTCCTCTTCCTAGCACTGGACCTGGAGAGCTATTATGGGGAGTAGAGAGGAGCTGTTGGACGGTATTGAGCAAGGCTTGACACACAGAGAGCACTAGCTACCGTGCAATGAGGAGTTTCTTTACCACCTTGATACCATTATCACCCCTGCCTTCTGAATCCACACTGCAGCCTCTTAAAACCCAAAACCTGGAGGGTTTTGTAATTGCCAACATTTGCATGAGGCAAGGAGTATTAATACAGACTGTGTTGTGAAATTGATTAAACATGATTTATGTAGCTTCAGGGGAAAACTCAGACCAAGGAAGTAGGAGTTAGGAAGAAATGTTGGCTCAACATCATGATGAGTTTTCTCTTAGATGGAGGCAGAAAGCAGGAAAGGGACCCTTTGTCACAGGATGAGCAGCCCATCCTTGCAGTGTGGGGCAAAGCTTGATGATTGCGCCTAGGAAATGCCATGGGGCGTCTCTCCACACTGTTATCCACAAGCTACATGGGGCCACTTAAATGTACTTGAAGTGGAATAAAATTAATGTCCAGCTAGCTCTTCAGTTATACTACTCACACTTCAAATGCTGACAGCAAGAGCCACACACGGCAATGGCTGGAGCTACTTTATTAA
Organism: Dicrostonyx torquatus; assembly: GCA_028555095.1. NCBI lineage: Eukaryota > Metazoa > Chordata > Mammalia > Rodentia > Cricetidae > Dicrostonyx > Dicrostonyx torquatus. The sequence continues at coordinate 1,400,996 of JAQHUG010000079.1, forward strand.
ATGGCCCAGCAAATCCTGTTGGAAAGCTCCATTTTAAACCTAATCCTTGGTAAAGATGGAGGCAGGAGGTATGGAGTAGAAACAGTAGAGAAGGCCTCGAGCTGTGAAGTGGAGAAACACTTGCCTAGAGATGCCTACATTTTGGGTCCCATCATCACCCCAGGAGGCGTTTTGAGTTTCAACTTCCTTTCTGTAGAATTAAAATTGCTTGAAGTTCATCCAGTTATACTCACAACCACTTTTGGGGGCATGCACGAGGTGTGGTACACAGGGGCTTGGGTTCTTTCCAGGATGGAAGTGAAACATGTAGATCCACTGACCTCTACTACAGAAAAGAGCCAGTTCATTTCAGAATTGAGAGCTTCCCCCAGTGAGCACTAAAGAGTTCACCCAACACTAACCTGGGGCAATTGAACACCCGGGTTTCGGCACCAACCAGCGGCTGAGCGGGCCAGCAGCTGGGGGCTTGGGAGCCAGGCGCTGGGAACACAACCCACACCTCTCCTCTAGTTACAACAATGATACCTTTAGAACATACATGCTGGTTTAGCTTAGTAGACCACACAAATATATAATGTGTGTGTGTATGTGTGTGTGTTGACATACATATGTGTAAGGGTACCCCATGCATGTTTGTAGACATCAGAGGATAACTTCAGCTGTCATTACTAAGTCTCCACCATTCCTCTTATTGTTTTTGAGCCAGGTTTTCTCAGTGGCCTGTAGATTTTGCTAGCTTTCCAACAAGAAACCAGGATTAACCTGGGTCTGCCTCACCAGTGCTATCTAAGCTAACAAGTATACATCACTATGCCTGGCTTTCTTTAAACATCTACTCTGGAGACCAAACTGAGGTCTTTTGTAGCAAACACTTTATTGACTGGGTCATCTTCTCAGCCCAATAATTCTGTAAGTTTATAATTTTTGATTATTTGAGAATTTCATATATGAATATTAAATTTAAATAATCTTCACTGCTTTTTCCCTCTTTTTGTGTACTCCCCCATTGTCTCAAATACATTGGTTCTTCTTTAATTATTATTGTTACACATATATGATTGTGTATATACACACACACACAAGCTACTGATTACGACTGATCACTTTAGATTTGATAGCCTTTCAGGCAGTTCAGCACTTAAGAAAACTGATTCTTCCTCTCTCGGCCAACATTAATTGCCTTTAGTTCTTGATCTATGGGTAGGGCCTTGTAAAATCTCCCCCACCCATACTGGCATATCAACTGCTATTGTCATGTGTATGTCTTGTTTATGCAACCACATTGTAGAGATTTGATGGTTTCAGCATCTCCTGTTTAGAAGATACTATCCTGGTATGTACTCCAGATCTCGTAATCTTTCTGCCGCTCTTCTATGATTTGTCACTGAGCCTTGCATGAAGGAGTTGCCACGTAGATGCATCATTTGAGACTGAGTATACCGTGGTCACTTATTTCCTGCTTTTTGAACAATCATGGTTCTCTGTAATAGTCTCTTGCCAAAAGAAGCTACTTTGATGAGGAGTGAGATCTATTCTTCTACGAGGCTATAATGATAAATATTTAAAATACAGTCCTAAATTATATTGGTTTAGGAAAATGTCAAGTGGTGGGTTTTTCTCTAGAATCTATGACCTCTGCAGCCATGGTTAGTTGTCTAGGTTTATAGTACCAGATATGAATTTCCTCCTATTGATCAGATCTTAACTTCAAATAAACAGCTGTTGGTTGCTTCCTCCCAAAAATGTGACATTATTGCACCATTGAGTTTATCTTGTTGTGATGGACATGGTTGTTACTTGTGGCTTTACAGATAGAGAGGAATATTGACTGTTTTTCTCTCTTGGCAGTATGCATAGCACCTTCAAATACTATGAGAGCCAGTCCTCAGGATGGGGCTTCCCAGTCATTCCCAGTTTGATTCTGCTAAGTCCTGTGTTTGAAGTGTGTTGTATCTTCAAATCTTTGCAGGAAACCAGGGGCAATGGCAATAGTCTGTTTTGGTTTTGGAGTTTTTAGACACTCTGACCAATGACTCAAAGGGAGGTTTCCCATGCCTGTCACTGGGATTTTTGCTAGTCTATGGCTCTTTGCATAATATCACCCCATATGGCATAAATATATTATTTATTTATACTGTGTGTATGTGGACATATATACTTACATATACTATATGTGTATTTTAAAGTAAACATAGCATAACATGTTCCATGTGGCTCTTTCAAAGATTCTTAATGGATTCTTTTTTTAAACCACTCATTCCTCAGTCTCCATCCATGTTACTCTTCCCCTTACCCCTCCCTAGGTAAATCTTGCCCCATTTTTCCATTTCCTCCTTCATAGCACCTGTGTCCTACCCCTTCCCTAGAGCTCCTTCTCCCTGCCACCATGGTTCACTTTACCTTCTTGGTTTCTGTGGTTACTTCGGGCTATAGGCTCACGTCTGAAGGTACAGAGCTAGAATTCACAAATGGCAGAAACCATGCAACACTTTAGCAGCACACATCCAGGGCAGGCATGGATGGGATAAGGATACAATTCTGTCTAGGACAAAGAGCTTTACAACTGGGCTTTCAGCCGAGCTGCCTTGTTTATAAGATATGTGAGGAAATCAGCAAGAGGTGATGACACCATGTACTTTATCACAGAGAGATAAAGATGCTATGCTCGTGTCTCTCTTGCCAATGACATTGCAAGCTCTCAGTAGACAAGAATTATGTCTATAACATTTGTTTCTTCTATCCTTCCCAGAACTGTGCTGAACACACACTATTTACACAATTGAATGGAAGTAAATCTTCGAAAAAACAACCAAGAACTGCTTCTTACTTAGCAACTTGCTTCAGGGAAACCTGTCCATGTTGATGTAGCAAAGCAGCCCCATTATATTATCACTTTGGTTATTGGTGAATGCTTGTGGTCAAAATGGAAGGAGCGGTTTGTTCTCAGAAGATAATAAGTAGTCTAGGTAAGGGAGACAGTGTTGGCTAATGAGGACTAGCATTGTTCCTTTGGTTTTATTTTGTCATTTAATTTCTTGAAAGGCTGTTATAAGTAGTGGTTGCTTTTTGACAGCTTCCAGTCTTATACATATTAGGTGGAGTCTGGCTTCTTTGCTAAGCCAGTCATATAGAAAACTCCAGTCAGAGGAACAGTTACAGAAGTTCTTTTTTTATTATTTTAAATAATTCTACAATATTTTATTAGTATAAAACCCTCACTTTAGGGTTTGAAAGTAAAATGTCAATATTAATTAACAGAGCAAACCATGTTTAAGACACTTTGCATTTTCAAATTTTTCAATTTCCATTGCAAAATTATTTTCACAAATTACAAGAGCAGAATTTTAAGTAGTAGAGGGGTTTATATTATGCTGCCATGTTTTATATTTTTCAAAAGTAAGTTACTGAAAGGGCATTGCTCATTCTCAAGAGTAGATATGTCATAAACCAAATCACAACCCTGTCTCAGTGGAAGGACTGCTTTCATCCATGACCTTAGGTGAGGAAAAGGACACGGAAAACATGCATGATAATCCTCTCTGCTGGGAAACATAAAGCCCTCATGAAGTATCATTGTACAGTTTGTGTATGTTAACTTATTTGCATCATTTACAACCAAGTTGTTTGGTTATTTTTGGGGAACCAAGAGGATTTGACTTCATTGAATTCAATCAGTAATATCTTTTTCTCCTACATAAATGAAGACACTAGTTTGAAAAGAGTTGCAAGTTGTTGGGTACATTATAACAAATTATAGAAGAAGAGGGAATTGGAAAGATCATGGGGGAATACAGAAGGCGTTGGAGATGAGATCNTGTCAATATTAATTAACAGAGCAAACCATGTTTAAGACACTTTGCATTTTCAAATTTTTCAATTTCCATTGCAAAATTATTTTCACAAATTACAAAAGCAGTGACAGGATCTTATAAGCAGGGTCTGGTGTATTATGAATTAAATCCATAGTGGTAATGGCAAAGGACAAAGAAGGTCTAGGGCCAGAAATGTTGTCAACGTAGAAAGAAAACTGGATTTGAAGGACAAATGGTCGACAAAATGAATTCTAAAAATTTTGTTTGTAGTTCTGGAAAGACAATAAGGGTTTTAATGAACGAGCCAAATCAGAGTGTAAACACTTAGAGGAGAATGATAATTTGTTTCTGGCTCCATTGAGTTTGGAATGATTGTTCTGTATCTGGATAAAAAAAACCCCAACTTATTATAGGTAGATGATCAGCAGGAGGATCTGGAGGCCCTATTCAAAACTGCAGGGAGAAGACACCTTGGGTCGCTCTCCACAGAGAACCATGCTGTCAAAATCTCAATGATAGGCTCTCACACTTTCAACTTACAGAAGTTCTTTTAAGGAGATAAAGCACAGGGAAAACATCTGTTAGCAGCTATGCCCTTCCTGAATTCTTTCTGTTATTTCTTGTGCAGGTATCCAGAGGGGAGTGGCAAACTGTTTTCATATCCAATGTACAGGTGGAAGTGTGTTTGATCTTGTAGATTCCTATGTATTTTTGTTCAGGATTCCCAGAGATAACAAGAGATATCCCTGTGTATATTAGATTTGGGATTTTGAAAATCAAAGACTTTTTTTTTAAGATGATAGAGTAAAAAAGGTAGGTGTGTGGCCGGGCAATGGTAGCTCATACCTTTAATCCCAGCACTCAGGAAGACACAGGCAAGTGGATCCCTGTGACTTCAAGGCCAGCCTGGTCTGCAGAGTGAGTTCCAGGACAGGCAGTGATACACGGAGAAACCCTGTTTTGAAAAACAAAATAAAAGTGGTGTGTGGCTGGGTGTGGTGAAGCATGCATTGGATTCTAGCAGAGGCAGAGTCAGGCTTATCTCTGTGAGTTCTGGGCCAGCCTAGTTTGCAGAGTAAGTTCTAGGACCGACTCCAGCGGTACACAGAGAAACCCTGTCTTGAAATATCAAATTGAAAAATAAAGATAATTGGCATAGTAAATCCAGCCCTTTGGAGCTGAGGCAGGGTGGGTTCTAGTTGGTGACTACTTTGGTCTACCTAGTGAGACTGTCTCAGAACCTAAATATAAATAAGTAAATAACTTGGATGTATTTACATGTTTCACAAGCTGTTTCCTTCCAAAAGTATTATGTATTTATTAAAGAAATAATACTGTCTGGAGGCTATTCTGGTGGTGTTTTCAGGGAGCCAATATTCCACAAGTCTACTTACTATCATTGTAATAAAAGAAACTGCCAGAGAGTCCCATCCAGCAACCAATGATTCCTACTTGGTATGTGTGATTTTATACCGCCTCCTATATTGCTGAATTCTCTGTATATGTGGTTTAAGGGGTTATTTTATAAAATACCATTATTCCAGTTCTGTGTCTTAGTTTTTCTTAATTTTATGTGCTCCGTGTCCTTTCATACTTTCTTATTGGGATCTTGATTTAAAATGCCAAAGCAGCTACTAAGATAATTGCATCAACATCTCATTTAAGTGGAATGTCCAGAGATAGAGGTTAATTAATGGTTTCTGAATAGCCTATCAGCTGAAAGAAACCCATGACTTATGGAAAGCTAAGATTTGGTGTGTGTTTGTCTTGAGTTTATTTTGCACAATCCAGCCTATAAAGCATGCAACTCTAACATTTTGCTATGTCAACATCCCAAAGTGATTTTTGGGCTTTGGATTCCCATATGACCTTATTTGAAATATGTTTAATGTTATTAATCCCTCCCTTGATTCCATACCTAAACAACTAAGTTCTTAAAAATCATATTTATCAGCACTGGAAGAAAAGTTTCTAGTAACTTTTGGCTTGGCCTCAGCGACAAACAGATTAATGATCCTTGCAAATATGTCTAATCTCCCATATCTGTGAATATATTACCTTGTAGAGAGATTTTAAAGTTGCATGTAGAATTAAGAGCTGATGATACCAGAAGGTGTATGTTCTGGCTTATGGGAGTAGACAAGTATGATCACAGAAACTTCTAAAATAAAATAGGAGATAGAAAAGACCAAGTGCAGTCCTGGCATGCTATAGTATGAGAAGACTTCTACCTACCTTGCTGGCTCTAATTTAAAAAAAAAAAGAAGAAGTTTCAAGACAAGGAATATAGACAGCTGAGAAATATAGACAGATAGCCAAGGAATGTAGACAACCCAAAGAAACTGGGAAGGTGAGGAACAGATTTTCCACTAGAGCTCCCAGGTAGCAACAGAGCGCTGTCTATCCCTCAGGCTTAGCCTCATAAGACTCAGGCTAGACTTCTGAATTCAGGAACTCAAAGTGCATGAAAACCGGTTGGTGGTGGCACATGCCTTTAATCCCAGCACCTGGAAGGCAGAGGCAGGCAGATCTCTGAGTTCACGGCCAGCCTTGTCTGCAAGAGCTAGTTCCAGGACAGGCTCCAAAGCTACAGAGAAACATTGTCTTGAAAAACCAAAAATAAAATAAAATAAAAGGGCATGAATTCATGGTGGTTCAGGCAGCCATGTTTGTAGTAATCTTTATAACCATCACTCTGCTTCAAAGAGCACTAAGTCATAGCTGGAATGAAATTTACAAGGACAAAATAGAGGTGAATGTGGTAATCCGTCCTCCTTTTCGTGAGGTCTTGTCGTGGAATCTTGGCAGTTGGCTCCTTGATAAGAGACAAATATGTTGAGTAATAAATGATAGATAGTTGCTCCTCTGTAAGATCTTGGTTTCTCCATTCTAGGCGAGTATGGTTTTAGACCCCAGATCATAAAAATTAGGATCAGTTTATGCCCCTCATTGTTTTCAGCTATGACAATGGCTTGTCTATTTCCAATAGCGAGAGTAAATAGCCAACTTCAAGGGCTCTTCTTGCCTATTCATCTTGGTGACTTGGTGAAAAATGTTGATTCTACAATCTTCATAAAGATCCACGCCACCTGTGTGATCGGCAGACAATACCAGTAAGAAACACCTGACTTTGTCAGCAGTCACTCAGTTTATCAGAAAGCTTTTATGAAAACAGTGAGGGAGATTGGAGCAATGCAGGCATTTCTTCTCTGGCTGGGGCTGTTTGCCAGGTTCTGGTTACAATATGTTGTGCCATGGTTTATATCCTGGTACTCAAGTGCCGCCATTATCATGGTCAATGCAATTTTTCTCAAGGCACAGGAAGACAGTTCCACTTGTTTCCCAATGTACTCTGACAAAGGAATCAAAAGGCAAGGTCAGAATTCACCATAGTAACTACCCAACGGTTACTGCATGTAGCAGAATTGATTTCTCTTCCGTAGTCACAAATATGTACTCTGCAGGTTGAAAATTTCAAATCGGTATCACTAATATTGTCACAGTTAGTCACTTGAAACACTGTCTGTACACATAAGTATGACATATGCTGCTATTTAAATTCACAGCTTGGCCTCACATGAAGACACAACAATGCAGAAATCCCTAATTCATATGGAAATGTTCACATTTTATGCAGAGACAGAAATGATTGTGCCAGACATTATCCCACCGTCAACATACTGCAGCCATGAGAAAAGTTTTATTATACTCTAATAAAAGCTAAAATTTATTGGTATCTGTTATTATTCATCAAATATTAGAGGAGCTACTGAGAGGCCTTTAAATCACTAAGTTTAATGTTCATAAGAAGTAAATGTTATGTTTCCAGTCTTCTGTATGATGATGGATTAAAGTGGGGTATGGGTTTATACTGGAGAAGTAATAAGGCAAAATAGAGGCTTGCTGTAAGTGCAAATTAATTGTTATTATATGACGACTGCTCTCATGGCAGTCTTAAAGTACTGAAGTAATGATTATGGAGGTGGGAACTCAGCACATACCAGCTGCCTCCACTAGGTGTGGAGCAAGAGGCAGCAGGGATTACCTGCAGGCTGGTAAGGCCTGAGAAATAGTGACAAAGAGAGGGAGTCACCGTCTCTCATTGTGTGCTAGCTAATTGGACAAATCACAGTGTATCAGGTGACTACGCACATACTTTAATTCACCTGTGATACAAATACATGCGCCTTATTTCAGTTTCATACAGTGACACTGAATGTTTGAAAGGCAGAGAATGTATCTGCATTCATATAATGAAAGTCACAGTGGTGTCATATTATAAAATCAATGACACTTGCATTAATATTCTGTCACTCATCTGCCAAATAGTCTTCAAATAGTGTAAAATACTAGGTTGGTTGTTTAGTAAGTGGAATGGTTTTTACATTTGTCTGTCGAAGAATAAAACTGTACTATTGGAATAGGCTTTAGTGACGTGAAGTTTGTGCTTGAACATGTTCCTTTCGTACACCTTCTCGATGTGCAAACTTCTAAACTGGTTTCTAGGCAAGATGGAAATGATCTTTCTGCCTTCAATAGTCACAAGCCTCAAGTATCTGCAAGATGTGTGGGGCTCAAGTTCTCCTGGGATTCCATGCAGACACTATGGGTGAATACACAGTTGCAGTTATGCCACAACACACTTGCTAATTTTATTTTTATTTATTCTACTCTCATATAATATGTCTAGACCACAACTTCCCCTCCGTCCAATCCTCCAAGCTCCCCTTCCTACCTCTCTACTCTCCAGATCTACTCCCCTCCCCTCAGATGTGATTTTTCTAAGACTGCACATTGTCATAATCTTCATAGGAAAATGACATTTTACTGTCTGGAACATGTATTCCTGACCCCTAGGACTTATTGGCTTACACACAACATTGAGCAAGTGTTTCCTAAGAAAATTCAAAATGGAAGAAGCATAAATAAAGAAATTCTATAATAATAAAAATACCTTTTGGCTGATTATTTTGGAAGGTCTTTCCTGGTTCTTGTGGAGAAGACAGCCATGCATTTGTTCACCTATAGTGGACGCTGACTTCTGCCAGAATCTTGAAACCCAACGTAACCAATAGCCTTCTGCTGTTCAAACCCAATTTTAGGTAAATTATTTAATGTCTCTAAGCCTAAATAATCTATGAATCAGAAACAGTACTTTACTTATTAGGATTTGTGGAAATTAAGTGAATTGATAGACATGAAGTGTGCATGGATAGTTTGTGCTTTTAAACAGGATCCAGTGTGATTATGAGAAGTGACATTGGAAAGAAAAGCCACGAATCTCTGCTGCCCCTCTAGAGTGACCTCTGTGTCACTTAGTACACTCTGGACCTTGTCCATGACTCATCCATGGCTTTGGACTTCTCTGACCACTTGCCACTTCTTTTAGGTTTACTTTCAAGTTTGCCCATCTACTGAACAGGGAAAATAAATCTTTACTCCACAGGGTACACCTGAGGACTTAGGGGATTGCTACCCACAAATCAGTTTGGATATTACCAGCTTTGAAACAGTGATATTATTTATATTTCATTTTGGTCCCACCTGAAGGTGTAAATGTATTTATGGCACAGAAAGCTCTCAAAGAGCCATGTGTTGTGTTCATCCATGGAAATTCTCACAAATGACCCAGGCTGCTCTTGAGTCACCTCCTACTATTTAGCAGCCCTTCAATTAACTGGTACCATTGACTATAGGTGCACAAGATCTCTTCACGCTTTAATAATATTGTAGCAGCAGCAGCATAAAAAATGAGTGAAAATAAGCAAATTTTAAACTAAGAATTATTCTGCCCACTGGTCTGGTGGCAGTTTAAAGTCTGTTGAAGTTCACTTCCTCTACATGAACAGGCCCTCAGTGTCAGCACAAAGTCACCTGTGGGCAAGAAGGCGTGGCTAGAAAACCTGTGGTGATCAAGGAACTAGTCCTAAACCTGGTAAGTGTTAGCTTCACAGTATCACACCTCAGGTGTGCATTAAAGTCAGCCCAGCCTCGAGGCAGAAGAGATAGCTCCCTGGTATAAATCATGCATTTTCTTGCTATGTTCTTTCTGCTAAAACTCCCTGGAGGTGAAATAATAGAGCAAGGTTAAGAAATGGGATGGGAGATGCTAAGAAGACAGCTTTTAGGATGGAGACAGGAAAACCAAGGACAGCTGCTAGAATGGAGGGTTTCTTCTATTGTCTGCAAAATTAATGCTCAACATTAATGGCTCACTTAGCTTCTGCCTGTATCTGGTGGTAAAGCAAATTAACTCCAGTGCAAACAGTTTATTTATATGGAGACATTCCCATATATTTATTTGCAGTCCCCAGCGATGCTCTACAAGCTAATTACAATGAAAAATAAGGCATTTTGTATGTGCATATACATGCAACTCTGCCATTTAATTGCTTGAAATTTTCATTTTTGTCCACATGCCCAGTGCAAAGGCTACAGATGTTAATTTTCCCCAAGTAACAGAAAACCTGTGTAGCCTGAATCACTGACTCATTTCTACTTGTAATCAAAACAAACATGAGATGAAACAAACTTAGTCAACTGATATTAGATTAACATACTCATTCTTTAAAAAAAACCATCATTCTGTCTGAAATTTGATAAACTAAATAGGGTGCTGATCTACATCCCAAATAGAGATTAGTAATTTCTTAATTCCTAGTGGTAGAAAATATGGGTACCATATATCCAGCAACTTCATCACTAGGCCACAAAACCCTTTCTCTTCAAATATTTTATGCCTCTGGAGACCATAGAAATAATGTAGTCTAAGGAAAGAGAACCCCCAAAATATGAAGCATCAATAAATAGCTGGAATTTCAGGCTCCCCACTAACTAGAAAGCATCTTGAGGATTCTACGGTCATTATAAAATGTGTGTGTGTGTGTGTGTGCGTGCGTGCGTGCGTGCGTGTGTGTGTGTGTTGGTGCTCACAAGGGCTGTTGACTACTTAATAAAAAAGAGGTTACCAATAGGACAGTATGGTCTGTACTTTAAGTGTGAAACAATAAAAAAAAGTGATATTGTGAATGTCATTGTGGGATAGCAAAAAAACAAAAACAAAAAAACAAAGAGAGTCAAAATTACTACTAGAAAAGGGGAGAACAGATGTTTGGTTTGTTAAATCCCTTTGGTCTTTTGTGTTTGGGTTTTAATGGTGTTGACTTCAACTTTACTGAATGTTATGCTGTAGAGTGTCAACACAAAAACTATAGCACTGAGCAGTGGTGCTCAGATCCATTTGGTCCATGCCCATACTTCTCCTTCCATCAGGTCAAGACACCTGTACTAGCCCAGTGAAAAGAGAAAAATCAATCAACTTAAGTAACTGAAATCATGTAGTATGATCTTGTATTTGAAGAAGAAATTTGAAATATAATTTTCCTGAACATTACTTTGCTTTCCCCAGATACTTTTTAATTGTAAATTTAATTATAAAGATAATGTAGAATTAGTAAAGAGAGAGAGAACACATCTGAAAAATAATTCTTTTATTATAAGAGCTTCATTTATGAGAAGATGGTGATTGATTTTCCCTCTTGCTATTAACCATGTCTCAATCATCATGGGTCCATTGTTACATAAATATAATCTCATAGAACTTCTGCTTGTCCATTGACAATCTGAAGTACTACTTCTTGGGAGTTTAATAAATAAATATGCTTGAGATCACCTAAGCCAGGGGTTGCAACCTCAAATGCACACTGAATTCAGAAAATTAGAAATAGATAAGATGGCCAAATTGGAGGCAGAATAGACTGGCAGCAAATATAAATGGGAAATGATAATCTGGTTTTAATTAGAAGACGGTCACTAATGACTGTCACCACCAGCTAGTTGTCTCTATGAATGCATGATGGCTTCATGCTGAGAAACTTCTGATATTTTTCAAGAAACTAAAATAAACTAATATCTTAAATTAAATTAGATTTTGACTGACCTACATCTATGAAAAACCTTAAAGCACAGTTGCGATCCCTGGTCTAAGCCATGACTGTATTTCCTGGAAAGTGCCTCCTCGGTTTTCTTACTTTTGCCATAATTGTCAGAGGAATACCTAAACTACTTAAGACGTCCCCAATAAATCAGAGAAGGTCTGCGTTGTGCATTTGTTTTCTAAGTGTCACAAAGACTGGGTGACATAGAGTTCAATGAGTTAAGGGTTTGCTATGGAGCATGAAGCTATGTGTTGAGATCCCCAGTACCTGTGCAACATGCCAGTGACATATGTCTGTGCTTCCAGAGCTGGCAGGCCCTGCTAGCAGGGCTGTGCTGGCTGGACAGTCTAGGAACCAGTGAGCTCAGCTCCAGTGAGAGTAGACAATGAGAGAGGGAGATATCCAATGTCAACTTTAGGCCTGTGTACCTGTCTGCATTTTCACACCAATGTGTAACACATACACACACACACACACACACACACACACTGTGACAATAATACTATTATATTATATGGCTGACTGTTTTTATGGCCTGGTCAAATCGCCAAGACTCTCTGAAGAATGTAACCTTGCACTGTGTTGGGGCATGCCTCAGGCCTGCTGGTGGTAGAAAGATTGAAACTGAAAATGCACGTGCAAGAAAATAAAATAAGACTATCGTGGATGCCGAGCTAGAGTCTAGAGGAAGATGATCAATGCTGGGAATAACAATTCAAAAACTTAAACTCTGGGCTGGAGCATGCTTGAGCAGAGAGAGCCACGTGGTTATGAAGATTGCTTACCAGTCTTCGTGTTCCTCTGAGCCTGTGCTCCAAAGGCCTGTTTCACTAATTATTAGCTATGTTACAGAGTCCCATGTGAACCCCACAGGGAATATGAAATGACAGGGTAAAGATATTCCCGGACATAATGCCTCAGTACAGGTTTGTCAGACAAAGGACAATGAAAACCAAGCTAGACAAATATCATGTGGCAACAAATTGCCTAGACCAATGTACAAGAATGGTTGAACTAATAAAATGAAATAACATAACCAATCAAGTGGGGAACTAGATTCAGCAATGGAGGAATCAGTATTTAAGAAAAAGGAAGTGAAAGACACAAAGAAGCAGCACCCACAAGAAGCTGAGCCAGGGATCCTTTGGAAAAGACCAAACTTATTTATAAACCTGTCTAGGCTTGTAAATGATGCCAAGGTACAAGGTCCCCAGCCCCTTCCTGGGCTAACCTCCTGCTGGAGACAAAAATGGATTTGTTTGGTTCAGTTACACAGGGGAGGAACTGAATCCTGAATATGTAAAGTTCGTGCTATTTGTTGCAAGTTTAAGTAGTAAGTTTTTTAATTAACTTTTTTTTTTTTGGTTTTTTGAGACAGGATTTCTCTGTAGCTGTGGAGCCTGTTCTGGAACTAGCACTTGTAGACCAGGCTGGCCTAAAACCCACAGAGATCCACCTGCCTCTGCCTTCCAAGTACTGGAATTAAAGGCATGTGTCAGCACTGCCTGACTCAATTAACATTTTATTAAAATATAATTACCAATGTTGCTTCTCTTCATTAACAGGGACTTGCACATAGTAGGCACAGGGGAAAAAACTAGTGGAATTAATGAATGCATAAAATATTAATATAGGAGTTAAATGTGACAACTTTATCTGACCTAATAATAATAACTACAATCCAGCGAAAGTTTGCCTTGCCCATAGCTTCTATTTCAGTTCTTATTAAAATCCTATAGCAGAGAAAAACTGTGGTTTCCATGCTACAAATGAAAAAATGGAAGTTCAGGAAGGTAATAGAGTTAAGGTGGCATGAAAGAAGTGAGACATGAACCTCTGAGTAATCTGCTCTAAAAACATATTCTTTTCTTTTTCCTATTTGTTTACTGTTATCCAAATAAGAATGTCCACAGTGACTCATGCTATTCAAAGAAACAGAAAATGTATGCCCAAATCATTTGCTCTCAACTCCTGCCCTTTCTATGGTATCCTGTTCCCAAATCGGCTTTATCCCCCCCCCCCCAACCCCCACTGAAGTTCTTGATGAAAACCTGTTTTGGAGGGTTTTACACAGCAGTCACCAGCACACCCTGGCTCTATAATAAATGGTAATGTCAAAACTACCGTAAGAGACAGAAGCTATTTCATTTTACTTCAAGATATGAGTCACCATCTGGAAGCCCAGATATGCCAATCTTAATTTAGGACCAGATTTTTTAAATCTAACTGCAATGTGTGGAAAATGCTTATCAGTATTCAAACTGAATACGTGGGTCACTCTGCCTAGCAAACATTCATTTTGTTAGGACCCTTGTTCACGGGTAAAACTGAATGGGTTCTGCAAATAGCTCAATCCTATTTCTGTATTAGTTCAGGCTCTTATTTGACAGGAGTGGAAACCCACTCAAGAAGGAATAAAATGTTTAAGGAGGAAATTTGTTGTAAGAAAATACAGTGTCTCCTAGAGCCTCGGGGTGGCAATGCATTTGAGACTCAGAAACAGACTGGGTGAGGTGTCAGTACCTTTTCTATACTTCAGTCCTCATGACAAAATAGCCATCCATGCCTGAGATTGTAACGCTCCACTCAGGAGCTCATCAGAGCTGGGAATTCCACATGCCCTTCCGGTTTGTGTCATTGACCAGTCCTGGGCAGACCATTGAGGCTGGAAGGCAGGAATCCTACTTCGTAAACATATGTGTTTGTGTGGTAATCATAAGAATGGGGGAGTATGAAGGACGGTCCCCACAAAGAAGAACACTGAGGAACGGCAGATCCTGAGTACCTTAGACATTCTCAGCTGCTCCCTGCTCTAACCCATATGATAAAAAGAAAAAAAATTCCCCTACTGTGTGAACGTTTGCTGACCATGAAAGTTTAATGCATCAATATTCATCACAGAAAACTGGCTCCTTAGATACTCTGGCATGCATAGTCTTTGGTACATAAAGTGACTTTTAACCATGCTACATTCTATAACTACTCCTCCCCCATCTTTCTAAAAATCAGTACACTGTGTTGTCTTCACCTTATATGATTTTTGCTTTGATGAAGCCAACTTACTTTTTGTCCTTTAGTTAAGTTATTCAAGTTTTCTTCTGAGGAAAATTGTCCCATCCCTGATAGGAACTCCAACCTAGCCTTATCTGGTTATCTGGGTGATCTCAAGCTGACTGTCTCTCGACATCCTTTGTGGATCATATGACTTTCAACACCTCATATCTCCTTGCCCACAAAATTTGTCCTTCAGTATGAGAGTAAAGGAAAGCGTCATCCTTAGCTACCAATCTTTCTTGACAATGCCAACGCCAACCTTCTAAGATTAATCACATTTCAAGATAATGGTATGGATGGGATGTATACCAACTGATATATCTGGTCCCATCTTACCAGGACCTGGTCTTTAAATAAGCAGATCCTCTTTTGACCTGATACCACCAGACTGTTTTATTTTGTTTTTCCCAACTTTCCATCTCAAGTCTAATCCTTTCCTAACACAAATAACTCCTCACTCCTCTTTCTCACTCTGCTTGCTGAGCAGCTGTCCTATTCAGAGGCAAACTTTCCCTTTGTCCCCACCAAGACTGGCTTCTATTGTGTATCCCATTCTGGCAAGTGATGTGAATTTATGTCTCTATCTACACGGGCTTTTCATAACCTTGCAACTAATTTCTAAAGCCTTTCTTGATTCAAATACAACTTCTTCAAGTTGTAGGCTGTGGCTTACCTGCACAAGACAGACTTGGAGTCAATTCAAGACTTACACCCATGCAAGTCATTGAGCAAAAACAAATGGAATGAAATCAGATATCATGCCAAACCTTAAAATGTCATGATCAGTGCATTCGGTATTCAAATACACCCAACCAACTCTCAGGTCTGGGGAAAATCAATGGCAAATTTTCTTGCATGTGATTTCCAAGGAGCACCATGAACCATTTTCCCTGTTTCACTCAGTGCACTAATACAGATATGAAATCTGCTTTATCCTTCTTAACATAAAAGACTTTAAAGGTACTTCTGTGTCAGGCTCTGTGCCAAATACTCTACATATGCAAGTGACTCAGGTGGGCAGTCAAGTTTGAAGACATGACTCTACCCGACATGACACTACCCTTTAAAGTTTACAATTTATACCCATCTATTTGCCCCACTCTATCTTCATATGTAGCTCATCTCTCACCCCAGTCCATGTGACAAGTCAGACCTTTACACATCTGAAAGCTTCCCACAGACCGCTCAGGCAGAGCAGCAAAGGGATTAGCAGCATCAAGGGAATGATCTTTTCCCTCTGATTTTTCCCTGGCTTCAAACTATATCTTTTGTTTGTCTTCTAACTTGGACACTAGTGTGTGGTATGTCAACCTATCTCCAAAGGTCTTCAGAAACAATCAGGATGTGAGCCCTTGAGGTCTAATCAAGTCTCTATCAATTATATGGCATTTCGGAGCTGAAAGGGACATTTTGGTGCAGAGTTTAAAGGCCTCGACATTTAGACCTTGGAATCTAATATTTGGGGATTCTGTCCTTGCTCTGTAATTTTCTATGTGACCCGAGGTGAGAAAGTTAATGTCTCTGAGGCTCGAACTCTTTCACCTGCCAAATGGAGATGGTAATAGAAGCTCTTCTCCTGGGAATCGGGATTAGGTAAGATAACACAAGCACGGAGACCATTGTGAGGGATGAGGGAACTGTCCCGCATGTCATTTCAGACACGGAGAATCTTGCTTGTTGTTTGGAAAGAACCTCTTCAGTAGCAATTCACATTTTGCATGACACCCTGAGTGTAAAGCTGACTAGATAGTGGAACCTTTGTAAACCACGTTCCTCCTACATCACAGTCAGAAAGATCAGGTATGAGGGGCACAGGGGGCAAAGCTTGAGGAGCTGCACTCCACTCTCACTTTTCAGGTCAACAAATATGTGACATTATATTAATTGCTTAAAGTCCCTGGCCCTGTGTCGCCTTCTTAAAACAGAAATGGATTCCATTTCTGCCTTTAAAGGGACAGACACTGATATATTTTAGTTTGTGTATATGTTTTAATTTTTTTTTGAGATGCAGTCTCGTGTGACATGACTTTGATCTTCATTGAATAGCCGATGATAACTTTGAACCTCTGCAACTCCCAAGTGCTCGGGATTCTGATGTTCAGTACCAGTCCTTGTTAATGCAGTGGTAGGAACTGAACTCGCGGCCTTGTGTGTGCTGAACAAGTTCTTGATCACTTGAGCTGTATCCCAAGCCCAAGCCAGGCTAAACTAATACAGATAAAGCAGCTTGTGAAATGTGGAAAACAGTCTTAAATATTGTCATGCTTGGATTTATTTGTAATACTATTGAGTTTTGCTCATTCTTATTCTTACCCTATGGACACAGGTTCTCTAGCTTGGGCTGGTCTTAAATTCTCAGTGGAGCCAAGAATGAATGACCTGGAACACTAGATCCTCCGGTTCAACCTCCAAATTGCTGATTTTAGAAGTGTGTGCCATTATACCCAGTGTTTATAATGCTGGGAATTGGACCAAGTATATAATAATATTGTTAGGCAGTCTATAACCATTGTGAATTACAATCTGAGCAACATGCACCTCTTCTTGTTCAAAGTTTTGGAGAGACACAGTCATCCATCATTTACTTCTCTGTGGCTGCTTTTGTGATCCCACCAGAGTACAGTGTGTACTTGGGGCAGTTCACAAGCCCACCTGAGCCTTACACATTTACTTGTTATCTGGACTTTCGGAGAAAAGGTTGTTGTTTTTGCTGCAAGCAAAGCAATGTATGTAACTGAGTCCTTGCAACTAAGTACTGATTTCTGTCAGTCCTGCTGTTTTGTCGATGAGGAAATAAAGAATTATCCTGTGAATGTTCCAAAGTGAAAAATAATAACTGACAGAGTTTCAAAATTTATATTCCTGACCACATTTCTCCAACCTTTTTTTTTTTTTTGGTAATGTGGTGACCCTCTCATGTAGATAGTACAAAGAACACATATCTAACAAGTCCACCTCCCAGTTCCGTTTCACCTGCATTGAGGACTCCTGTGGGATAGCGTGTACACAGTCTAGCCTGGCATTTTCTGGTGAAACTTAGCCTTCCTACAGAAATGCTTAGCTATGGCCTTTCATGTAGATGAGCATACCCTGGTGGAAACTCTGTCCTCACCAACAGAGTGACCTCTGGAGCTCCAGCTGCAGAGTTCGTGAATTAGTCCTGTGCTGTGGTTGACTTTCTTGCTAGCCTTTTGGATGTCTTCGCTGTAGCTAGTAGGTGCAGAGTCTGTTAAAAATGTTTGATTCAAGAACATTGCCTGCCTAAGGCTAATTTTATTCGAGATGGTTCCATTTTCCTTTGATTCATTATTGAAATGTGTGCATAAGATTCAGGTCCTGGGAAAACATTCCCATGAGATCAATTTGCAAGATTCTCTAGTTTACAAAGACAGATCATTCTCCTGTGTGTTTGTTGGTTTGATATGGAAATGGATGAGCTTGCCCTACATCCACTCGCTAGCGTGCTCAAGATTTTCTTTGTAAACCCAGAAACTACAGGCATACTCTGGGCCTTGGTCTTTCTTCCTTGTAACCAATATTGTAGATGTTTTCGTAAGAATAAAAACTTAAATTGCCAGGACAGGGAAAATGAATATCAAATCTACACATCCGGAAGCTCTTTGTGACAGCTAAAGAAGAACCAGAAATTTGGGCCACCACAAACCCACACTATATGCTTCTAGTGATAATTATATTTCCTCACATATCCAATATTCTCAATGCTTGGCTCAAGATGGACAACGGGATCTGAATTTGTGAGATGTCTGTTTTAAAACGCTAGGAAACACTTGGAAATTGGAGTGAGCAATTGGAATATAGTAATAAAAAGTATTGTTCGGGGTTATTTATTAATACCAAGTTTATAAGTCTACTTTATATTTATTTTTGACAATCTCTCTCTCTCTCTCTTGTTCTTGTGTTGTAATTAGGGGAGAGGTGTGCGTGTTGTATGTTCCCCAGCCGCCAGGCTCCCAAGCCCCCAGCCACTGGCCCGCTCAGCTACTGGTTGCTTGCACCCGAAATAACCACGTGAAGACGGTATTCATTTAAACTCTGCCTGGTTTATTATCACTAGCTTTTTCCCGGCTAGCCCTCACCTCATAAACTAACCCATTATAAAAGTCTGTAAGTCACCACGTGGTGACATACCGGAAAGGTCTAACCTGCATCCATCTGCGACAGTGGCTCGTGGTGTCTGGCTCACTTCCTTCTCTCTTCCCAGAACTTCCGTTCTGTCTACTCCGCCCACCTAAGGGCTGACCCATCTTATAAGCCAGGCAGCTCTTTATTCAACCAATAAGAGTAATACAAAATACAAAAGAACACTCCCACATCATTCTTGTATGCATGTTCATGAGCTATGGCATAACATGCAGGTTAGAGGTCAACCTTGTATGTTGGACCTTTCCTTCTATTAATTGACCTGGGGTCTTTTATTCCATCATGTGTATACTATGCACCAAGCGATCCGTCCCATGTCCAGAAATTCTCTTCTCTGTTCCTCCCCTTCTTCCATGGAACCAATTATGAATTATGAATTAGTGCCTTGTGCCTAGTTTATGTGGACTTAAGGGGTTTCCGGCCCTCAAGTCCTCAGCCTTGCACAGCAAGCATTGACCCACTGACCCTTCTCTATCTATTTTTATGCTTTATATATTGAATAGTACCAGCCTAGGGAACTTTCGTACGTGGAAATTTATACCAATTTACAATGGAATTGTAAAGGGCTTACTATGTGTTTAAACTTCAGCATTGACTGAAAACTCCATGGAAGGCACTAAGATGAGCGCTGAGGATATGAAAACTGGAAGACAAAGAAATTTCCACTTTAGTTTCCCCACCTCTGATGTTATTAAGATTTATTCCCCAATTCAGTGAATCTAGGCTCATTTCCTCAAAAGATGTTGGGTTACTTTATGAATGAATGGTAGCTCCAGTCCCCAAATCAACATCCTATGTAATTTAGATTCGATTTTCAGCATAATATTATTTTTTTAAAAAATATGTAGAATTTTTCTTTGAAGTTCATATTTAAAATTTTTTTTTCATATTTAAAAATTTAAGATAAAAAATTAGCTGGCAAGACATTCAGAAAAGCAGTGGTTTTTTATGGAGTTTGGGATCATATCATACTGAATGAATATATTGGAAACAGTAGAATTAAACTTTCCATTTGTTTTTTTAAAGGATAGTATGGACTTAGAGAAAAATGGTTGTCCTCATCAGCTAGGTTTGCTTCAGGTGATAAACATTCACTAATGAAACCTGAAACCACACAAGCAATTTTAGTAAGAGCATCCCACTGGGGCCTTGTTCTGAAATCACTATCAAATGATGCTTCTCAGTTTCTGTAAATCATAATTGTAAATCACTTCCCTTTTCTGTCTCCTTCTCTGCTTTTTCTCTGAGATGTCATGCTGAACATTTATCTCTATTAGTCACCTTCTGCTTAGCCTGTCCATTGCCTACAATGCTTTTTTGTTTCACCACCAACATCCTGTTTATATGTTATTTCCAAAAAATCCCCAGCATTTACTAAAACCACTCCAGCTGCATCTTCAGTGTGTCAAGTCCCTTCATTCCCCATCAGACCCATATTCCAAAACTCCAAAACTGACAACTCCACTAGCCCAAGGCACTCTTAATAAAGACATTCTGTTTTATTTAATGGGGTTTTGGCCACCTCATTTCTTTAGAATGCAGGAGAAGAGGGGACACCAACTCTGTCAGGACAAAAGAGAGATACGATGGCCTTTTAGTGTTGTGGATTCACCAAACACCTTGTCTCTTTGCAAAGGTGGGTTGATTTTTTTCCCAAGTTACTGGATGTCTAGGTTGGAAACTGGCTATGGTCGTTGTTTATTGGTTTGGAAAGGATTTTATAATGCGGAAGTTAATGATCACAAAGTCCCTTCGGTTGAACTTTTTCACTATGACTTTTTCTCACCCTAAATATAAAGCTACCTCTCATCATAGGTAAGGCAACGCACTATCTTTTAAATAATAAGTAAAAGAAATTGGAGCTGGAGAGAATAAGGAGGAAAAATGAATGGGAAAAGTTTGACCAATGCATGCTAAGTTATAGTATGAAAATAAAAAGAATTTCTGGTATGATATTGAAGTAGGAGAGTGCAGATGACAGTAAGACACTGTCTCATTTCAAAAGGCTCCAAGAAAGGATTGTAAAAAGTCTTTGTTATAAAGGGTTGATTCATGTGTGGTGTGAGGAGACAGATGTATTTAACCTGATTTAAATATTATACAGTGTAACAATCAAAATGAACCTATTAAAACAGCATGCTACCCCATTAATATGTTAAATACCTATTTTCATGTATTGACTAAAAATAAGTTGAATTAAAAGCAAACAGTGAAGCAACATAATGGGAGTGTTCTTATAAGTATTATAGGGTACATATTCCCTGAATCAGGAGTTGCAGCTTTGAATGACTCTTTCATTGATGCCTGCCAATGTTAACAAACCTTTGTGTTCAATGGCAATTTATTCATAATGGAAAAAATGAGTTAGTTACTGAAGATGATATACAATGATGAAAATATTTTTAGTCTTAACAAGAGTGGACTGATTTGAAAAGAAAGAAAAGTGTCTTATGTGATAAAAAGAAATCCACAAGCTTGAAAAGCCCTGTCAAGTACACACTATGCTGAACCTGAGATGGGTTAATTTACAAAGCAGAGCAAATCCTGTCACTGCCCAGGTGTGTTTTCCTGGATTCATCTATCAGCAAAGTCTTTGAAAACATAGAATTGTCTTTAGAAATGTGGGTTCTTGTGCTATCTGACAAAATATTCATTGAAAAAATATTTTTTTTGTAGATGGGTGTTTTGCTTGTCTATGTAGCACATGAACTCAGTGCCTGCAGAGACAGGAAGAGGGCATTGTATTCCTTGGAACTGCAGTTGCAGAGAATCATAAGCTGCTATTTGTATACTGGGAATTGAACCTGTGTCCTCTGGACAACCAGTGCTCTTAACCACTGAGACATCTCTCCAGCCCCCACCCAAAAGATATTTTTATTGACCTATATTCATGTTACAAACTAGTGTTTCATTATGGCATTTCCTTACATATAGATGATATGCATAATTCACCTTCACTTTTTTTCTGTTGTTTTTTTCCATAGTCAGCTATTTTTCCCCAGTTTTAAAAAATTGCATATAGGTGTTAAATAACCTATATAGGTGTACTTTGGTGGTTCTCCTTCATCCTGCCTCTCCCAACCCCTGCTACTCCTGACTCTCCCTTGTAGTCTCCTCCCCCACTGAATAAAAAAATTAAAGAAAGCATCTCTAGTTTTTAAAAATATTTAAACTCTATTTGTCTTGTATGTGTATGAGCGTTTTGCCTGGATGTCTGTATAAGCACCACCAGAGAGCTCTGGATCCCCTGGAACTAGAATTACTTGAGTCACCATATAGTCCCTGAGAGCTAAACCTGGGTCCTCTGTTGAGCAGCTCTTGTTATACTGTATAATAATGTTTATCTCAGATTGAACACATCTGTCCCCTCAGACTACACATAGAGCACTTCTCTGTGATAAATATCTTTTTTGGAGCCCTTTGAAATGGGACACTATATGATAGTTTTCTTCAGATGCCCTACTGCTAACAGAATACCAGAGTTATTAGTATATTTTTCTTACTATAACTTAGGATACATCGGTCGATGTTTATCCATCTGCCCCTCTTCCTTATTCTCTTCAGTCTTTGGTAAACATCTTTTCTACTCTAATCTATTAGATTAGTTTATTTCTTTTTCACACAGAAGAGATGAGAGCCATCTTTTATACTCTACATGTAGGCAATATTATATGGATATTTTCTTCCTATGCCTGGCTTACTTCATTTAACATAAAGATGTCTAATTACAGTTATCTTATTTCAGATGAATGGGCTTTATTCTCTTGTGTCTGTTTAGTATTCATATATATATATATATATATTTACTGTGAATTCCATTTGTAACTGAGTTGACTCTCCAGTTGTTCCTTCACATAGCTGTTGCGAACAGTGAACATGGAAGAACAGCGGTCTCCTTGACTTACTGATTTCATTTCCTTTGTATATATACCTGGGGTAACATTCATAGTGTATACTTTTCTTATAATTGTCTTTATATATCTACTGCCTGTTTTCAGTTGGGATATTTGGTTTTTGTTGTTGTTTTCATATTCTATATATCAATTCCTATCTGATATATAATTTTCAAGTATTTGCTCCCCTTCTGGAGGCTGTCTCTTCATTCTGCTGATTGTTTCCTTTGTTAAGCAAGAATGTTTAGTCAGACATTTGACTCTGGTTGCTTTGGTTTCTTCTGCTTTAGGGATGTATCCAAAAGAAAAAGAAAAATAAAGAGAAGAAAATAAGGAAGGAAGGAAAGAAAAACCAGTGCCCATTCTAAATGAAGTGTTCTCTCCTTTTATTATTGTCATTTCATCATTTCAGGCCCTACATTTAATTCTTTAATACATTTTGAACTGATTTCATAGCCAATGAGAAAGAGCAATCTAGTTTCATTCTTTTTCACCTGAGTTTTTATTTTTTCCAGGACCGCTAACTGATTAAGACTTTCCTTTTGCTCCAGTGTGTCTTTTTGGAAATCAGTTGTAGGCATGTGGAATTACTTCTGGGCTCTTTTCTCTGCCTGCTTGACCTGTGTGCATCGATTTACCTAGAGCCATGCTTTTTTCATGACTACAACTTCAACGCACATTTTGAGTCAGGAAATGTAACATTTTCTGCTTCATTCTTTTTGCTCAAGGTGACTTTGAATATTTAGACATTTGTGTGTCCATACTCATTTTTACATTGGTATTGCTACTTTCTAGTCTGTGAAGAAGGTCATTGGTATTATTAGCAGCATTTTATTAAATCTGTAGATTCTTTTGGTCAGTATGGACCTTTTAACAATGCTGATTCAACTAATCAATGAACAACACATGGTGTCTTTCATTTATTGTGTGTTTTCAATTGACTCAATCAATGCCTTATGATTTTCATTATAGATCTTTCACACTTTTGGTTACATTTATTCCTAATTTTAAATAATGTTCCTGTAGCTATTATAGGCAGGGTTGCTTTCTTAATTTCAATTCCTGATAATTTACCATAGGGTGATGACAGCATGGTAACTCTTTTTGGGTGGTAGATTTGTGACCTCTGAGCTTCAGTCTCTCACCTCTTCTTTCTTTCTGTGTGGCTTTAGTGTTTGAGTAAGACTAGGATTGTAGAATGTGCTTGCAAGGATTTCTTTATTCAATAACCCAAGGAATCACGGTGGTGTTTATCCTTTAAATATTTAGTAGAACTCAACAGTGCAATCAGGAGGTTCAAAATGTTTAAAAATTGACATCTAGCTTGTACCACAGTTGTTTTGGATGTGTATGTTTCTACATATCTTCATTGACTCTTTTTTTTTTTTTTTTTTTGGTTTTTTGAGACAGGGTTTCTCTGTGGCTTTGGAGCCTGCACTCGAACTAGCTCTTGTAGACCAGGCTGGTCTCGAACTCACAAAGATCCGCCTGCCTCTGCCTCCCGAGTGCTGGTATTAAAGGCGTGCGCCACCACCTGGCGTATCCTCATTGACTCTTAATTATAGCCTTCTGTGGAGTTTTTTTGTAAGGCAAAGAAAATAGTTCTAAATTATTTTACTGAATTTTAAGTGTTTTTCTAATTTTTTTATGATAAAAAACCTTGTTGAAGTGAGGGCTGCATAGGGTGGGAGTTCTAATGTTCTCTTTTCTTTCTCTCCTTATTGTTTTAGGGACTGGTATAGTAGGGAGGTTGATTGAGCAGCTTCCTTTGGGATTATAATGAACAAAGCTTCCGTGAACATTTTTATATGCTTCTTGCCTGGCTGCCCTCAATATTCCTGGGCACATGCCTCCCAGAAAGCTAACGGTATTTCACAGAAGTTAAAGCACTGCCTTGCTCATGTCATTTGCCTGTTGACATATTTTATTAGCTACTCAGTGTCCTTCCAATAAACACAGGACCATTTAACTTAGATTTTAACATCTGTTAAGTATTCTCCCCAGACTGCCTTTCATATTTTCCCCTAGCTAATCTTTAATGACAGCTTTCCCCGGTTTGACTTGAGCACGGTCATTTGCTACTCAATTTCTATTTTGTTTAGGGGAAAACCTTTTTATTTACCAAGAAAGGATCAAACAAAACTAGAAAGGAGACAGAAAGGAGTTCCATCTCAGACACTGTTATCGTCAAGACCGCGTTTTCACAAGCACCATCCTATCTAGCATCCCTCTTCATGTCTTTTGTGTACTACTGAGTGCAGTACAAGCTTAGAATGAGCCATCTGAGCTATCTCCATAGCTCCAGTCCCCACATTAACCCCATTAACCTGAATATAATGTGAAGAAGAAAACTTTAGCCCTAAGTTGAAAGGTATATACTTTTTTGGCCAGCTTCTCCCCAGAGTTATTTCATGACCATCATTGACTTTCATTAACGTTTCTTCAGGGAACTGAACACTTCATCTTCTACTCACAGGTTACCATTCCTTAACTGTTTGCTAACAGACTTACATCTCATCAAGGAAGAGAACCCATAGGCTCAGGCCATTCATTTCAGGGCCACACACTGATAACTTATATGTAGGGATATGTTTAATATTTCAAAGTTGCATTCTTTTAAATCACATAGCAAAATGTTGTTCTTTACTCTCATAACTTAACATTTTAATTATTTGTTTGCATTTTATATCATTTATAACACTTACATTACTTAAATAATAGCTAAGATTTTGTTCATTAAAATATAAATGTCTAATTTACAACACTTTACAGATGAACTCCTTTATACATGATGATCAATATAACTCAAATATCTAAAGTATACTAGGGAGGTTTGCAATCTGGACCAGGCTATGGAGAGCAGTCCATAATTACTATGCTGTTGATTCTTCACAATTATCTTAGGAGGTGTTCTTATAGCTTTGAGAAGCTCACAGAGTTTAAGGCACAAATCCATACTAAATGATTTACAAGCTATAGAGTTGGGATTTGAACCCTTGTTTGGCTAATTACAGAGTTCAGAAGTCTTTACCAAATCCTTTTCCCATCATTGTTGACTCTGCTATTTGCCATTTCATAATAAAAACAAAGGCTCTACCATCCAGTTAACCAAGATCAGTTCAGTTGATTATTATCAATTATTATAACTGATGTGAAAAGTTTTTCTGGCTTTGCGTGTACTAAAAATCTCAGGAAATCAGTACCTACTTGATTTTCTCTCCCAATCTCTTTCTGTAAATTTAGAGGCTATCAGTAATTCTGTAAGGCACATATGCATTTTATCATGATAAAATTTCAACCATTTTGTTACAGCAGCTATAGCAATAGAAAACAGTGGTAACAAAACACCCCAGTTTAAAGAACGTTTTAAACATTGTACTAAATGCTTTATGAGTTTTCCTTGCCAACCCTAGAACTCCTTGGTGACTTAATTCCAAATGGATTAAATAAATAAAAGGGAATATATTGACCCACTGAAATGAAAATTTTAGCGAGCAACCAGCAGCAATCTGTTAAGAGCTGGAAGGAATCACAAGAGCCTGGTTCCTTGTTCTCATTGCTCACTTTCTCTGCATCAGTTTACATTCTCCCCAAAGGTCAGCTCATGTCTTCAAGTTCAACAGAAAGAAATATTTTTAACCAAGCATGTCCACGCAGACCTCATTTTGAGTTTGATTTAGCCAAGTTGGGTCAAAATAATCCCTCTTTCTGGCCACACTTTGTGACTGGGGAAAGACTGTTTGGCAAGGTCTAAGTCACAGTAGTATCCCAGAGCTCCTGTCTACTGCACAGTGTAAACTAAAGATACACAGGAAAGTGCCTGCACTATTACTAGAAAAAGGAATAAGGCTCAGATAGGCAGGAGCAATGGTTATAACTGTAAACAGTGGTGCTAATCAGCATTTCCCTTCAAGGTGTATGGTGCTATGGTTGTTGGACATTTGCCAGGAATAAAACATAAAACCAATAATCGATACAAAGGTCCTCAGGATACTTTTATGTCCCTCTCTATCCCTGTGAGTCTCTGTGATCAAGATTACTTACTTCACTCATAACCTGGAAACACAGCTCTTGACAGTCACTCTAGCATCCATAAGGGACAAACGGCTACACCCAGTAAAGTAGAAACTGTAAATCCTTTTCCTCATTGAACAGATTTCTCCAAGAACAAAAGCTGTAAAATCTAATGAATGCTAGCGACTCTTGATGATGTTCTTGGTAACTTGATTCAAATGTCAAACCTGGCAACTATTTTTACATTGTAGTTCCTTCCATCTATAGCTAAGAACACATACATGGTTAGGGTATAAGAAAGGTGGAGGCATATTGTTAAACACATGGATTCACTTAAACCCAGTATTAGGTATCTACAAAGCAAATATAGATCTTAAAATAATACACATTTATTACCTCATAGTGCCCATGCATTGTACTCTGGGCATGATTTAGACACTTTTTTTTCTTAGAGTCTTGCAAACTTCACCCAGGTGCAGACTCAAGCCATATTGTTATCAAATACTTTAGGGTGGAAATAAAGACTTCTTGCTCCCAAGGGTGGTGTCTAGAGATCTTCTGTATGAAGGGAAACTTCCTACTTCCTTGTTGAAGAGGCCAGGGATCACTAAAAAATCTGAAAGATTCCCTTTAGTTCCTTTAAATAAGCACATTTCTTTTTTCCCATTTTTTATTAAATTTAAAAGAAAAATTTACATTTACTCCCCTTGTCCCAGGCCCCCCCACTCCCTCCCTACCCCAGAGTGCCACAGCTCACTTACTCAGCACCAGCAATAGAGAATTCATCCACCTATATATGATGATGTATTATCAGAAAGGCTGTTTTATCAATTTTGACAGGTAATACAACCTAATTTTGATCTTTGCTTTTATGCATGTGTGTGCAGACGACAGGGGTCAATGGCAGGTGTCTTTCTCAATCACCCTCTGCCTTATTTTTCAAACCTGGGTATCTCCATGAACCTGAAGCTTGCTGAGTAGCTAGAGTAGATAGTTGATCAACAAACTCCAGAGAATGCCCCTGTCTTCACTCCATAGCACCGTGATTACAGGTACAGATCCCCAAGGCTGACTCTTATTAAATATGGTTATGGAAATTTGAACTCATGTCCTCATGATTATGTGGCAAGTATTTTACCAAAAAACCATCATCCTGGCTGTAGTTTTGAGAATTACATAAAATCACTCTTTATATATTGTGTTAGTTATGAGTAAGTCACAAATTCCATTCTTGCAATTATAAAGGGAAAGAATGTAAGTTATTCTTCTAATACACAGAAGTTCAAAGTGTGTAAATTATATATCAATAAACATCAATAAATATATAAAACAACATTTTTATAGAATGATCTTAACATCCCCAGATATTGATGCCTTTGCATGGGAGTCTAGAATCAATTCCCCATGGACACTGAGGAATGCATTATGTAGGCAGCAACAATTTCCAAAGTCTGACCACTTGAGATAACACTGTCAGTCAAAACATGTATGACCACTCCCCTATGGGGTTTTTATTTCTTACAGGAAACGGTGGTAAAATATTTGACACATACTTGTAGAGATGTGATTGTGGGTGTGCTGGAGTGTAGGTCACGGTGATCTGAGGGTACAACATGAGAGGAACAAGGTAACAAAGGCCTGAGAGAGTAAGGAAGGATCCTCTGAGGAAATGGAAGCTGACACAAATGTTCAACTTAGACATGCACCTACAAAGAAAAGAGAAATAAAATATAATCTTCCTGATATTTTTAGCACACATTAACTTCATGGTTCTTTGCAGTGTGAGTGGCAAAAAATAGCAAATTTAAAGTCAAGAGGAAATAGTAAAAGAATTACTGTCTGTCAGAAGCTCATCTTTCAACTAGAGGTATAACTGCAGCAAAGGGCACTAACAGCTGTGTCTGGGATGCTTGCAACTCTCCCCTGCATTGATCCCATTCATTTGCCAGCTCTTCTATCATGGTGCTAAGGTATGAGCAAGCTCCAGCTATATCTCTCCATCAGTGAGATAGGTAAATTTTATTCTTTTCTAGGTATAAATGTTCTGTGGTTTGATCTCACAGTGAATAATTTGAATCAAATTGCCAGAACTCGTAGATCTAGAGATGGCAGGATCAGCACACTCAAGAGAGAGGCTTATGGGACTAAAATTAAAATCAGCACCTATCCAGCTTCATGAGCTTGGAATGAGGGAGAAAAGCTACTGGCTTACCAGGAACAGAAGACAATAGCTGTAGCAAGACCAGAGTCTGCTGCAGAATGGCAGTGACATTTGGAAATGATGATAATAGCCATAGTAAGAAACAGTCCATTAAGAGTGTCTCTGATTATTCTTCCTCATACAAACTCATTTTACCATCTTCACAGATCCTAAACACCCTGCAATAGCTGCCCCTTCCACAAAGCAAAGCTCACTCTGAATTTTGAAACTGGACTGCATGAACATCCTACATATTGGGGTTTCTAAAACAATTGGCACTCTTCCCTCTGCCCTTCAGTCTACCCTGCAATCGGTGTGCATGCACACACGCAAGCATACCTCTGTGACTCCTGGCCTGCTTGGAGGAGGGCCATTAAAGGGAGGCACAGATGGTCCCCTGGTAGCTTAGTGTTGCCTGTGGCCAGCCTAAGTGAATTCAGGTGGCCTTAGACTTCTGATCACATCCATGCAGCCAGGGAGGAAATGAAACCTTGTTTATCATCTTGATAAACCGTCTCTTTCAATGCCTCCGGATGCCATATGCAACTTGGTGGAGTCAAATGCTATTAAATTGTCATCACTGTCAAAGGGAGAAGTAATAAGTTTTTCTACCTGAGTCATCCTTAATGACTTCTACCATGTATAGCACAAATCAGTTTCTGTTTGCCTCCTTTCCCCTTAAATGTCTGTGATGTTTTTATCTCCCTGGCTGTTGTCATGAAACATAGACTCATATTATAAATAAATATAGACTTTTATTATTACCTCTCAGCCAAGCCAATAAAGTACCAGGGTGACAGGGGTCAGACCCTCAGCCCTGAAACTAAGCAGAATTATCTGTCTCCTTAAAGTGACTCACAGAAGGCAGAGATTTGGAAGGCTGTGTCAGTGGGCAAAAGTTTTGGAGGTGCCTCCACCCATCATTCTCACTGTGATGAAACGCATCATCAGTGGAAGTTACATAAGCGCACAAAGGGTTGAATGTACCCCGTTTAGTCTCATCATCTTAAAAGATAATATAATGAATGGACCTTGCTGTTTTGTCAGAAACAACTTATTGTATACATCATTGGCTGAAAAAGAAAAGTAACAAAGTTTACTAGTTGATTATAAGACATGGTTAACAGTAATCTTGGGTTTTCAGTTAATCAGGAGCAAGCATTCTGGAGGGGCCACTAATGAAATAAGAAAGGCAAACAGTGGTCCATACAGCCAGATCCAGCTCACCAATAGACTTGTATGGTCCAGGGGCTAGAAGAAATCTCTACTTTTTCAATACCTGTGAAAAATATTCAAAAGGAAATGATTTATGAGACATCAAAATCACATGAAATTCAAGTTTCTGTTTCCATAAATAACACCGGAGTGGGTAGACAGCCATGCTCACCTGTTCACATATTGCTCGAAGCTATTTACATGATATAACAGCACAGTTTGGCAGTTGCCCTTACCAGAAGGCCTACAAGGCTGAGAATATTTACAGTCTGAACCTTTATAGAAAAAGTTTGCTGACCTCTGGTATAAAATATTGCTAGCTGCTGCAATGGCAAAAGGGGATCTCTGGAGGGCTTTGCACCGTCAATTAGCTCTCAGCATGGTTGTGACATGTCAGTTCTCCTAACAACCAGTTGTCTAGCCGGAGCGAGCTTCCATAGCCAGCCTTGGAAAGAGAGGAGAGAGAGCTACCGGGGAGTGTCAGCACAACCTAAAACAGAAGACAATTGTATTGAGCTTTCCATTCTCTACCCGTGTCAATGTTTTGCTTGTATTCACTCATTCATCTTCACTACAACTCATGAGGGACTAAAAATGACTGTTGTCTACTTTTCAGATTAGCAAAACAGGAAAGAAAGGCATCATAGTTTCCTTGACATAAATATATCTCATAAAGCATGGGAGAGGTGTGAAAATCATGTTAGCATGGCTCCCAGGTCTGAGCTCTCATCTGAACCACTATGTTTCTAACCATCCTACCTATACATGGATATCTGAGATTAAAAACCACAACAGCAAAAAACACAACAGTCTTTGATACAATAGAGCAGCAGTTCTCAAGCTTTGGGGGTGAATGATCTTTTCCCAGGCAGGTAACCTAAGACAATCAGAAAACATGGATATTTATATTTTGTTTCATAACAGCAACAAAATTACAGTTATGAAGTAGGAATAAAATAATTTTATCATTGGGGGTTATTACATCATGAAGAATTGTATTAGAGGGTCAAAGGATTAGGAAGCCTGAGAACCACGCCTCAGAGACTGCTTCCTGACAAAGCCTTTTTATTAAAGAAAGAATAGATTTAACCAAAACACTAATTTCTTGTTTGTTTGTTCATTTGCTTAAGAGGTTGCTAATAATTAGTCCACAGATAAAGTAAAATCTAATGTGTTATACGTAGTTTTCAAGTTCCATGCATGCTTGTAGTTTAAGAACAGTTTGCGGTTAGAACATCTGCCAATGGGCACCATTTTGAGAATGTAGATCCAGAGGACTGTGTCTGTCAATCACCTTACCTAAGTTATCAGACATTGTGTTTTTATTCCATCAGCTTTGCACATAAGCCAACTTAGTGACACTGTGCTATGAGTACGCTGTCATTTAGCTGTAGGAGATACCTTAAAATAGCTGTGGTGTAGCAGAGATGGGCTGTGAGAATCACATTGTTTATTAGTTGTTCTTTTATGTTATCATGCAGGCTCCTGTGTATCATCAGTGCTGTGTTACCTTCAGCATCCATCATATTCACTCAATGGAAGATAATGGGAGGAAATCCCTTAAAGAGATTTTTTGAAGTACATATATATTGTTGCACTTTTATACTCTTTTTATTCCAAGTTATAGTCTTTATTGGATGTCGTTAAATATATATGAGGAAATGCAGACCCCAAATGAATGGCATGGTAAGTAGGCAATGAAAGAGCATGATGAAGAGGCACTGAGATGACCCATTACCACAGATGCTCAGTTCAAATGCATGTGGCCCCAGACAGGAGGCTCCTAGCACTTGAAAGATAAATGCAGCCATTCCCACCATTCAGCAATCTGTCTTTCAGCCATCACCTAGAACAAATGCCCCTCTTCCAGTAGTATTTTTAAAAAAAATAAATTGCATTTATATATTGGTAATAAGAGGTTATGTGCTACTAATTTTATTAATTCCCTATCAACTGTCTAATACCCTCAATATTCCTTAAAGAGAGAACATTTTATTTCTGAGGAACCAAGACTCAGAGAGCACTATTTTGTAACCTTAGTCCCTGAGCTGAGTAACCCGAGCCAGGCTTATTATTTGAAATATCATTTAAGCATTAATATATTCAACCGCAATGCCACTTTTTCATATAATCCTAGGGAAATTAACATAGCCACGAGGGTTCCTCATATGAAATAGGATATCCTGTGTCTTGTCAAGAAATTATCCCCATAATCAAACTGAGCCTTGAAGGCTACCAAAGGAGAAAGTCAGATCGCCCATTGCCTAGTTAAACCACAAAGCTTGGTTCAACGACGTGGCTGAAGAAGGCCTGCAGAAGACTTAGACCAAAGCTGTCCTACTTTATAATGGAATGGTAGGCAGAAACATGTTATTGTCTTGAGTCCTAACAAGAGAAGTAGAACACATATTGCTGTTGTATATTATAGCTCAGGCATGCTTTAAATGCTCATATGCTGTAATTCAGTTTCCAGAGACATTCATGGTCATCCAGAATGAAAATGCATCTTTGAGAGAGAATATTCCCATGTATTTGTTTTATCTTTATTTATTTCATATTTACTTTATTTGACTAATTATGTTATGGACAATAAATAATTTCCAACACCATAGCAATTTATAAAGTATTGAGGTAAGTCTAGACCAAGCATATTTTGAGGATGAAGAATAGAGAGTTAGACAAGTTATATTCTGTACTTCATTTTAATAACTAAAAACTCACAGATAGACCTGAGAGTAAAACAAAGGCAATTTGATGTCCAGCCCATTAAGGGACTACAATCTTCAGTGTCAAGCAAAGCTTTCATTACTGTTAAGGAATAAAAATCTGTCCTTATTTAAGGAACAGTCAAGAATTAGTGATGCTTTTCTCTTGTAAGATTATTGTTTTATCATTAGGTAAAATTTATTCTCATGTAACTACAGCCATTAATAAAAATGACACGTATAGTTGTGTCCTACTGTATCCCCTGTGTGAGTCATTTCTTCCTTAAGAAGAAGAATCTAGTGAATAATATGAGTTGCTCTGAACATTTCTTCTTCTTCTTCTTCTTCTTCTTCTTCTTCTTCTTCTTCTTCTTCTTCTTCTTCTTCTTCTTCTTCTTCTTCTTCTTCTTCTTCTTCTTCTCTTTTGGTTTTTCGAGACAGGGTTTCTCTGTAGCTTTGGAGCCTGTCCTGGAACTAGCTCTTGTAGACCAGGCTGATCTCGAACTCACAGAGATCCGCCTGCCTTTGCCTCTCGAGTGCTGGGATTAAACATGTGCGCCACCACCGCCCGGCTGAACATTTCTTTAGTATTTTATTTCAGGGGGCATTTGAGAACTGAATATAGTCACCTAGTCACTGAAAGGGAAGAGGAGAAGATACACATGCCTCATGCTGGCAGAAAGAGGAAAAACACTGAGAGACTATTACTCCCATCAATATTTCTATCTAGTCTAAGATCATCCCAACAGCATTAGGAACACCAGATTTCCTTTGGTGCCTACTTTGAACCCAGCATCATGGTAGGTAGTCATCTGTCTGTACTACTTAATCCCCACTCCTTGTCCTCAAAGCACCGTTATAAAGCTGGTACTCTTATCCACTTCTTAGTTGGGAAACCAAAGTGTGAGATGAAAAATAAGAAGAAATATCTTATCCCAGGACTTGAACCTTAGCAACCAGCTTTTGTGTATGGCCTTCTCATTGGACGCCGCATCAGATGTGGTTACTCTTCCCGGGTTTCTTCTTGGTTATTTAAAGTTTGTCTTGTACATGCCCAGATCCCTGGAACAGAGAAGATGATAACTTGTTTAATCTTAAACTTAAACACATTAAGCAGCCATTTTGCCCTGCTTGACCAGACTATGCCTGAAGATCCATTAGTGTCTCTCCTGCCAATGATTCACAGAGAGACACTTGGAGCTTCCTTCCAGCCCATTGGGTCAATAAAGCATTTTTAACAGAGTCTTAAATATGCATTTCTGACATCCGCTACAATAGGTTCCTAAAGGGCTATTTTTAAAGACTGATCAGGAAGTCCTATAAAAATGAGTCTCAAAGTCTGCTTTATCTTACATGTTACAGCTTTTCAAGAAAGGAACTTCTTGAACTAAAGTGAAAAATCTAAGTGTCCAATTAATCTTGTCAATCGTAACATACTTCAGCCTAGGTTTTATTAATTTCCTCCAAATACTGCTTTGGTTCTGTCCTTGTTGGCTCTCTATTGCTGTGATAAACATTGCTACCAAAGCAGCTTGTAGAGGGAAGGTTTTTTTTCAACCCTACAGGTCACAGACCACCATCAAGGGACTCTAAGGCAGGACTTTACAATAGATAATGAGAGCAGAATCTGAAGCAGAGAACATGGAGGAAATTCACTTACTGGCTTACTCTGTAGCTCACACTCAGTTATTTTTCCTTTACAGCCCAGGCCCACCTGTCCAAGAATGAACTATTACCCACAGTGGGCTGGGCATTCCTACATCAATTACCAGTTAAGACAATGCCCCACAGACATACCCATGGGCCAGTCTCACAGAGACAATTCCACAATTGAGGTTCCCTCTCCTCAAGATGCAAACCAAGATTTTTTCCATCATAGACCTTAAACATTTATCCTTGCTTGGCTATTAATAAAAGATCCATACTTTGTTCGTGTGTGCGTGTGTGTGTGTGTGTGTGTGTGTGATTAGTTGCTACTTCATTTCCAAGTTATTTCATCTAGAACAGTAAGCTTTTGTATATTTTGACCCAGAAAGTCACTTCTTTGCATATGCTATATTTATCGTGTAATTTTGTTTCTAGAAAAAGAAAATATGAAGACCAATTTTAAAAAGTTTCCAAAATATTAATTTATTTGGCAAGGGGTAGGAAGGTGTGGATCTCGGAAGAGTTAAGGGAAGGTGTGGATTGAATATGATAACATAGTTGTGTACATGTATAAGATCCTCAAAGTGTTTTTAAAATCATAATATTTGATAATAAAAACTAATGGTTAGCCTTTCTTCTCATATACTAATGTTTCCTATATATCTATCCTCACTCTCCATCAGTTCTTCCCTTCTCTGCTTCTTTCCATTCTCCTTTTAATCCATCACAGACATGTAATCAATTCCATCACTTAGAAAATGAGCCATGCCAATCCTTATAGCAAAAATGAGCATTATTTTATCATGCATTCTGAATGTTATTAAATTATACGAAGTGTACGAACAAATATTAGAAACATATTTGTGTATTGATTCAGGAAGAGAACTCAAAGAAGATTTTGAACTATGGGTTTTGGCTCTCTCTCTCTCTCTCTCTCTCTCTCTCTCTCTCTTTAACAAACACACACACACACACACAGAGAGAGAGAAAATGAAGAAATTCCAAGTGTTCATTTCTGTACTGTTTTCTGGGAAAGAAAAGAAGTTCACTATATCTCCTGGCCTAGAATTTTGTTTTCTTTCCCAGACAGCCTGCTCTTGTGGTAATTTAAATCGTCCCACTATGCTGCTTCTTCTTGCTTGTAAAGCCATCCGCACACAGATAAACACTTTTCCTTGGCAGATGAAAAGGAATAGACCTAAGAAACTTCCCACGAGTGACCATTTTAAACTGGTTTTTTCCAGTTTGTAGCCCAGAATGAATTAGTTGCTTAGTATAGGCAACTTTAGTAGATTTCCAATCCAGGGGCACATTCTGGTAGTGATGACAACCTTCAGCTCCGTTTTTAATCATCTGCCTGCCAATCATTCCTAGGCTTTCCCTTTCCATCATGACACACAATTGTCATCAGTGGGGCGTCCTTTGAAAAGAAACACTTGCCTTAGCAATCCATCTCCCTTGGGTGTTCTCTCTTATATAGAGCAAGACAGTGATGCACGGAGCTGAGCAAGAG
The DNA here is from genome assembly GCA_028555095.1 of Dicrostonyx torquatus. NCBI lineage: Eukaryota > Metazoa > Chordata > Mammalia > Rodentia > Cricetidae > Dicrostonyx > Dicrostonyx torquatus. Next base: position 1,437,147 of record JAQHUG010000079.1, read on the forward strand.
AGAGCTCTTGCTTGGAGCATTTGGGTTTGGCAGAGAGTTGATGCTGCCAAAAATAATCTTGAAATGGTGACTTCTTTTCACCTTTGAGGATATCAGAAATTTTCTTTTCCTTTTAAGAATAAATTTGATAACACACTCAGAGCTCTGACAAACCCAAGAGATCGAGAGGGTCCAGAAAGAGAGCAATGGCCCCATGGGGTTTCCTTGCAAGGGATTTTCCCCTTGCACCTGGGTGAAGGTAAGTGAAGAGGGTGAGAGGCAAGAGAGTCTATTGAAGGTTGGGTAGGAAGAGAACAAGGAGGTTGCTGTCTGCTGAATATACTTAGCTATCTCTGATTGACCTACATTAGCCAGACACTTCATGTATTAGGACCTAACTGGAAAATAACCCTTTATAAAAGTAAACTTAGGGTAGAGGGTTGCATTTTTATAGATACTTTATCATAGACTTGTTTTCTACAGTCAAGATGATCAGCGATTTGAACATCTGAGTAGTACAGACAGCATCCACACTGTTTGCTAATTGCACTGTATCCTCTGCCATTAGTTAATCAGTTATTCCACCTGGGTGATTGGCTGAGTGTACAAATGCTCTACAGAATCCAGAAGAAGTCATTTTCCAAATAATCCATATGCAGAAAGGGGAAGTCTGATTTCCTGAGCTCTTAAATGACTGCTCTGACAAGTCATAGATCATCTTGAAATCATTTCAACCTGGACAGAGTCAAAATTTGGGAAGGAATTGGCAATGGCACCACGGAAGAGGCTGAAAAGCATTTACATGACAAGTATTGTTGTGATTTCTAAATAACTTTGGCATTTATATTTAAAGGGACAGTTCACTAGGTGGTCCTTAAAATACAAATAATATTAAATAAAGGGGTCCATATTTCCAGTTTCTAGAAAGGGGTATGATAAAACTTCCCTTTGATTTGGACATATTTGTGTGTGTGTGTACCCATTCTCGCTTTTCAAAGCAGCCAGCTGGTATGGACAATAGACTTTGTAATCTCTGTAGTTACGATACAAAAACAGGGTTTTATTTTCCTACACTTTCATCAGTTTCTGACTAAATTTTACATGGATCAAATTAAACATGGGATGCTGCTATCACTAAGAAATATTAAGTATAGATCTGGATGGGGAGCCACATTTGACATGTTTACTGTACTTTAGTTACTATGCTGAAATCCACCTTTTTCAATTACTTTCTGTAAATGTCCATCATCTATCCATCCATCCATCAGATGCTTGGCAGTTAGTACTAGCTTTGGATAGGAGTGCTAACATTTGTTGCACTAAGTTTTCAGGCACTGTGGTAGCAGACTCTTTTCCTTTCCTGAAGGCAGCTGGACTCCTTTACATAGCCTATAAACCCCACAAATCATACCTTAGCATAAGGGAAACTTTGCCTATGAAATGTTCCATATTTTCATTTTGTCATCACAAGCAAATGGACTCAACTTACATGATCAGGATAGATTTGAATATTGAATTTCTGTGGGGTTCACTGATTTGGTTAGACAAACTGACCAGAGAGCTTCGAGGATTACCTGTCTTTGCCCTGAACAGTGTTGGCACTGCAGATGCCTGTCACCCTCCCCTCTCACGTGGGTCCTCAGGGTAGGGTGGCAAGTTCTTTACCTTTGCTTTGCTTTAGTCAGCTCTCCAGCCCCACTCAGTTAACTGCTTTAATGGCATTGTTGTCTAAAGTCACATTTGTGTGCATCCAATCAAGTTATCAATTGTGTCTGGGACTTGTTTTTTCATATACTGGGGGTGATGTCATGTCAAGCTGTTGGAATCCAGCATGCTACACTCATAATCTTGTATGTCTATCATAGCTGCTGACATGAGTGTAAATCAAATGACATTCAAAGAGCCTCCTGGGAACATCCACATGCCTTGTTCTGTTTTTTTCTCCCAAATATTGCTGCTGCCGGGTATTAAAGCAAAGTAGTCACTTAAATTAGTAGTATTTTCATGAAGTGTAAATCTACCTATTACAAGTTTGGTTAAAGGAAGTTGCAGGTGTCAAGTGCTAGCTAAAGCAACATGATCATAGATGGATGGGTGAGAGTGTAATGTACCATTGGCCCTGTTGCATTAATCTAATCCCATGCCTGTGAGCATAGAGATAGGGAGATATTTTCCCTTGTCCCAAGTTCAAGTCGTTCTATTTCCTGCTCAGTATTGTGCAGTGCTATTTGTCCCTCTTGCTTGGCCACATTTCTCTTCTGCAATCCCTCCTATACACAGGTGCCAAGGAGATGGTGCTAAAGTAACACCCACAACTAGACATTGTCTTTCCAAATTGCTGTTCTGGGCACATTGCAAGAGACAGAATTCTCTTGAGAGAGGGAAGAGGAAGTGCCCTCCAACTGAATCTTGTCTCATCTGGCCCAGAAGCCCTAGTTCTTGGTTGTAGTATATATTTGAAATGCCACAGTAATTGCTTTGGAGAAATGGCTCCAAACATATTTATAACATAAGGCCAGGACATCAATAATATGCTTCTTTAGCATTTTGAAGAGCCAAGAAGTGAGGAAGTATTCAGAATAAAGACAAAAACAAATCAAGCTAACAATGGTCACCGTGGCAAAGGGACATAGAAGCCAAAAGAAACCTCACAATATTCAAATCAGTAATATTTGAAGCAATTAAATGACCTCATACTGCAAAATAAGATCATGCATAAATAAAATCCAGAGTATAAATAGGTACATGTAAGTGAAATGGGGAGAAAGATACCAAGCTCATGCAGAAGAATTCCAGATACTTTTGTGCATTATTGTAATCTCAGGACACAGAATATAACTCCTCAGTTTCTAAATGTAGACTACTCACAGCAACTTCCTTCCAGGGAGTATACCACAAAGTAGAAAAGAAGGGAAAATACAATAACAATGAAGATATCTGAAGATACCTCAGCCTGGTGACGAGATTCAGCATCAATAAGAGAAAGATGGATTGATGGTGTATACCTGTAATAGGATGAGACCAGAGCAGCCTTTGTCTTTCCAATCTTCCTCCAAAAACCACATAACCTCACTCTAAGCATAAGACAAGCATTAAATAAAGCCCAATTGAAAGACATTCTGCAAATGTCTGACCAGTCTACCCCCAAATACCAAGGTTACGAAAAATCCATGAATGTTTGAGAAGATGTCACAGCCATGAGGCACCAAGAGAGATAAGAAAAGTGAATACAATTTCATCTGCCTGGTTGATCCCTGGAGTAGAAAAGGTTAACATTAAGAATGTCTAAGAGAGCTGAGACTTTGATTAATGTAAATATGTTAGAGAATGTGATTCTGGAGCGAGAGTAAGAGTCCAAAAGTAAGAGAATGTTCAAAACAAAAGTCAAACAAACTTACAGAGGTCACCACCTGTCAAAGCAATGCATAAGCCAATGAAAGGACTTCCAGTCATCAAAGTCAGAATCTGCTAAGCAAGCAGGTACCATAGGGCTGGATCATAATGGCAGGGATCAATAAACTACAAATGCAACATACTAAAGATGTCAATAATTAGATAAAATGAGCAGGAAATAGCAGAGTGAGGTATATTTGGGGCTTCTCAGTACCATCTTCATAAATTTTCTAGAAATATAAAATTACTCTATGATAATAAATTGACATTTAAAATGCCTCAGATTATCATGTTATATATGTTATGAATGAGTTTTGCTCTTAATAACTGCTCATCTTTCAAAAGAAATTGTCTGTAGTTTCCATTACAAATGGATCTCCCATCCTACCTATGTTTACAGACCATGAGACATACTTATTGCTGGTAAAGTCAGCTAATTCATTTATTTTAATTAGTCATTTAAAAAAGACTTCTAGACTTCCTCTGTGTTGATAGAACTGAGAACAAATAAACAATAGCCTTGATCTTGTCTTAGATTATAGCTTGACTGGGAGGAGACACAAACATTGACTTCTGGGTAATTAGAAATGAGTGGAGTACTAAAAGAGTGAACAGTTGTGGAGATTATGTGACCCTCTCTAAAGAATTTATCTTGGATTTGAGCAATAAGGAAAATTCTTGAGCACTCTCTCTCTCTCTCTCTCTCTCTCTCTCTCTCTCTCTCTCTCTCTCTCTCTCTCTCACACACACACACACACACACACACATGTATACATACCCACACCTGTGTGTCCCCTTCTCTATATGTCTCCTCTTTGTCTCCATAGTTTATGTGTACATGATGGAGGGAGGTGGCATTGGATGGATAGGCACTATGAAAGTACTTCAGTACTGTGCCTCTGTGCTTGAGTGATGGAGGTAGATAGGAATTAAGAGATGATATTTTAGAAGGAACCATATACGCTGAGTCAGGAAAGAGGATAGTTGGACTTAAGATGTAACTCTGCATGGCTAGTTGGTCTTTATCACTGCCAAAACCAAACAAGAAACAAAAGGAGAGGAATGCCAGACAGAAATCCCCTCTGCCACTGTTGTTGTAGGTATTGTTGTGAGACTCTGGACTATACAGCAGGCTCACTGACAATCTTCTTTGGTGGGCATGTTTTCTAGTTTACATCTGCACAGCTTCTGCTTTAGGAGCTGAGATTATGATTCTCACTTTAAAGATGAGGAAACTAAGACCCTCCAATACTAAGTGGAAAGAGTGAAGTTCTAATGAAAATCAGTGGGTTAAGCTTTGGGGTCTTCTCTTCTCTTGCAGGAGACAAAGCTACCTACCTAATATGGGTCACTTTTGTGTATTTCTTCAACAGCAGACGAAGGTTTTGTAGCAGTTGTTATTAATATTTTTGGGCAGATCCTCCTTTGCTGCAGCAGTTTGTCAGGGAGCATTGTAGGATATTTAATGGCATCCATGTTCTTTAGCTATAAGATGCATCTTGCTCCTCCTCAAGATTACAAACAACAAAATACCTCTAAAGTTTCCTATTACTGGTGGGAGGGAACCATATCATGCCCTGTTCCCACTGTTCCTAAAACACTGTTTGTAACTAAGTTCCCACAGAACTGTCCTAATTATCTTTTTTTTGTCCCCTTTTTTCCACTTCCCTGTGTTACCTTCTATGTATCTGGATAGTAAACAGTCACATTAGAGCTTATAACAATATCATGTAGAGCACTTATTCAACAAGTTCTTGCTATCTCTGCTTACTGAGTCCCAAAGGTCAAAAATTATAAGGTCAAGAATTCTAGGAGCCCATTTTGGTAAAACGAAAATCCATTGTCTCTAAATTCAAAACTTGATGGCAGGAAAGTTAATTCTTGATACCTTTTATATCTCTGAAAAGCTCATTGCTTCCAGATGGAAAAAACTGATCCGACTGTGGTGGTGTAGTCCTTTAATCTCAGCATTTGAGAGGCTGATAGAAAAAACGACTGGTTTATGGGCTGCTTAAGAACAACAGCAAAATCTAAAGCAGAAAGAGTGACTTGAACATACACCAACATCTACCCTGACCCAGGAGCTCATCTACCCAGGAACTAGTAGAGAGTGGAATCCATTATGATGCCCATATACATTGATGCATGTCTACATGAGCCCTACAAATTTAAAAGAAATCCTATTTGCAGCCATGTCACAGAAAGCACATATCATTTCTTCTAGAAATTCTCCCTTTCACTTGTGTGTGCCGTCTGGGTTTGACAATGATTCTGGACTAGACTTTTATTCAGTTCAGCCCCCTTGGCATGAGTAGGCAGTGGGGAAGGGACCTGATTCCTGGCCACTTTATGGCCCTAGAGGTTCTGCATCACTGCATTTTTTGCTGCTCCTCATTAGTGGGTGTTCAGAGAACCTTACATGCAGACAGCATAGGTAAGAGTGCTCAGCACAGTTCATCTAAATCAGGTGGTCTCTTTACTTGACATTTTAGCTCCAGGCATTTGCTGCTCCACTGCTTTCTATTACATCCAACCCAGAATCATCACATCTTGAGATGTTCATTTACTTATTTGCTGGCGCTCTTCACTGTTTTGAGTGTAGCACTTCAATGCCTAGGTTCTCTGAGGCTGCAATGGACCATGGAAGAGAGCTCGTTAGTAATTGTATGTCACAGGGACCCTCCTATAATTCCTGTTATCTTCTCCAAACCTGTCTGTACATTTTAATACATCAAAGTAGCCCTGGGGTTAGGAATAATCAATGTCCATCTTTTTATTGTCTTGACAGAAGGAGGGACCTGTGAAGTGATCGCAGCCCACAGGTGTTGTAACAAGAACCGTATAGAGGAGCGGTCGCAAACAGTGAAGTGTTCCTGTCTACCTGGGAAAGTGGCTGGGACAACAAGAAACCGACCTTCCTGTGTGGATGGTAAGTAATGGATTTTAGCCCTTTCTAATGCATATCCACTCATTAATTCACTGCATACAACATACAATGTGTTTTCTTGTGTAAACTATCTGTGTTTCTGGATCATGGACAAGGATATCTAAACTGTTGTGAAGTTAAATGTCAGAACTCAGCATATCTGTGGAACTTTTGTTCCTCTGGTGTTAGACTTGAATGTCTACTTTAAAACGCATTTTGTATCAAGGCACTCTGCCATTTTGATGATGCAGGAAGTGAGGCATCTGGAAGGTGACTGAGTCATAAGGGCTGCACCATCATGAGTGAAGTTAGTGCCATTAAAAAGAAGATTCCAGCCCCTCTTGTGCCCCTCCTTTCCTGGTTCCCATGATAACCATGAGGTATCATGAAAGGCCTCCATCAGAATAAGAATATCCATGACTTGATCTTGAACATCCAAGTCTCTAGAGCTGTGTGAATTAATTTATTAATTTATATTTGTATTCTATCTAGTCACAGGTGTTCTGTTATAGAAGCACATGCACACGCATACACACACACACACACACACACACAAGGGGGTGAAGGAGAGAGACATCTGACTCAAAAGATTTCACATAGAGTTTTATTTTGATATTTTTAAAGAAAACTAAGTAAAGGAAATTTTAGAACAAAGAACGTATGGATCAATTTGGAAAGAATTCTGTTTGGGGTGATGGTGGTGTTAGTGATAGGAAAGTTGGCAATACCTAAAGTTCATTTAAAAGATTTTTAGTGATCACAAATTATCTGCCAGGTATCACTCTAGTTGCTTTGGATATATGTGTGAATGAACACCATTGTCTGAATATGTGCTAAAATCTGGTACACATTGCTCATATGTCGTTTTAGCTAATCCTACCAAAACACTTACTATTGTTACATGAGTTTTCCATTTCTGTGTTATAATTCACACCCAAATTTAACAGCTGAAATACCAAACACTGGACTAGGATTGTAATTCAGTTGGTAGAATGCTTGCCTAGTATGCACAAGGCATTGGGTTCAATCCCCAGCACGGCATAAACCTGGTGTAGTTATGCATACCTATGATCTCAGTGGCTGGAAGTTGGAAATGGAATCAGAGTCATCCTTGGTAAAATAGGAATTTCAAGACCAACCTGAACTACACATAACCTTGTATCAAATGAATAGATTAAGTTAAATTTCCAATATTATCTTACCATGCCTGTGGATTAAGACTTAAACTTAGTTGGGAGGTTCTGTCTTGAAAGCTCTCATGGAGCCGCAATTGAGTTCTAACATGTTGACTGGTGCCACCGGGAGGTGAGTACTAACATGTTGACTGGTGCCACTGGGAGGTTTTAGGATGGCTTGCTCAATAGCTCTTGGCAAGTGCTATTGTTCTCTGCCATGCGAACTACCCATTGGAGCTTGGTTTCTCTACAACACGGTAGTAGGCTTTCCCCAGAGTATCTGCAAGAAAGCAGAACAGAAGTTCCAGTGTCATTTATGTTAACCTTTAGAGCTTGTGTGTCATTATTTTGTTGCTATTCTATGGGTTACACCAACCTACCCTCTTCGTTTTAAAGGTGGGTTGCCAAAACATGAAGACAAACATACAGAAATCATCAGAGGCCATGGCAGAGACTGGATATCAGAGAAGGCTATTTCTTTCCCAATGCAAGCATAAAGAAACAGACAAAGGATAGTAGGATAATACCCTTGATACATGCTTTGATAGTTTCTCTTTTGCGACTCTTAATGCCAGTATCGCAGACTTTAATCCTAAATCTTACTGACACCCTTAAGATAATTTTATATACTATGGCCAAGCAGGGAGCCTGTGCTACCCTACAGTTATCAAAATTTAAAGGTGTAGGTGTGATTTGATTTCCTAATTCTTCACCAGGGGAGTTGAGACTCAGAGAAATGACCCTTGTGTGCAGGGTTATAGAGCAGGACTAAGAACTTCTATCTCTTGGCTTAGGTCCACTCTTCTTCCTCTAGATATGCAGGGTAAGGAGGACACTTCCTAGATAAGATTATAGTTTGTATTTTTCTTTGTGGACCAGTCAGTGGTTGAGAGAGAATTCTGCAGGAACCATTGGAAGTTGCTGTCTATGTTCTTCCTTTGATTTCTGATCTTTGCTTACGTCATTCTCTTTGTAGGGCCTGATTCCCTCTTCAAGCATTTGCTTCACACTCTCATATGAATTAGAAATGGGTAAAAGGCACCACTCTGATCTCACGTGGCTTGATAGTAAAGCTTGAGTAAAGCATATTTACCCAAGATCCCATGCTGTAAGTAGGATTTCTGAGACAACAGTGTGTGTGTGATTCGTCCAGCTTGGGTAAAGAGGTCTGCTTTTGCCTGGGCAATGACAGCCAGAGGGACAAGCTTAAATGGCTATCAATCTGTCCTTCTGTTCCTTGGAAAAGTCAATTTAGTCTTGAAGGATGTGACTACCCAAATTTGAGAATATAGGACTGTCAGTTCTGTACTGTAGCAGTGTCTCCCAGGAGTCACTTGGTAATATCTATCAAGGAGGGGAGCATTACTTCTGCTGGCTCTAGCAAGGAATACTGCTAAGCATGCACATTACACTGGCTCCTCCACTGACCAAAGAATTTACATATCCAACAGTAGTGCCATTGCTACTGAGATTGACGGACTTAGACTGTGATTTAGACTGTTCTCTATATATAGACAGTTCACACCATGAAGAATTGGTAATGAGGGAAGGAAGGCAGCTAGTCTACTAAAGCCATATTGGCCTATTCCAGGAGGAAGTTCTTGCCAAGAAGGCAGGAGGCACTGTACTGCATACAGCTACAATGGTCTCTAATGTTCTTGGCCAAAGAAAGTACTAAGATTGTTACCTATAAATTTCATCCTGCTTCTAGTTGATTTTCATCACTGATGATCGGAAAACGCAAAGTACAGTGTATTGGCTTGCTGAGAGAGTAGGAAATTGCATTTGGCTCTAAATTTGTGTGAGATGATAAACCATATGACAGCAATATTTTTATCTCACAACAAGTTTAATTTTGGAAGCTATTGTCAGTGTGGTTGTTTTAAATAAAAAGACCACCACCTCTGTATTTAAAGAAAAACAATTAAGCCGGGTGGTGGTGGCGCACGCCTTTAATCCCAGCACTCGGGAGGCAGAGACAGGTGGATCTTTGTGAGTTCGAGACCAGCCTGGTCTACAAGAGCTAGTTCCAGGACAGGCTCCAAAACTACAGAGAAACCCTGTCTCGAAAAAACCAAAAAAAAAAAAACACAAAAAACAAAAAAACAAGAAAAACAATTAAAAAGTTCTTTAATATGATGATAAATATTCGTACTTAAATACCCCTCTAATTTCAAATCTATAGGCATGTATGGACAAGTACATGTAGCTATCAATTAATTTGTTTGGAAAACCTAACACTCAATATGAATATTTTCCAACAAATCATCCTGGATTGCATCAATTGCTTCCTAGGAGTTCAAGTTTATTGTGGGGATTTTTAAAGCCACAGGTAACTAATACCCATACATTGAAAACACCCATGATACCATTTCCAGAAATGGTCATGGCTTTGATGATTGCCTTATAGTCCTAGCCAAACACAATAAAGTAAAAGCTCAATGGAGATATTTACTAGATTTAGATTCTGTGATACTAATTTACAGAGGACTTATTTCACTTAATATAAGATAAATACTTCCCATGTTTGTGAATATTCTTCCAGACATAATTGTCAATAGCTACATAGGATTCTCAATAATTAAATATACCCTCATTTATTTAAATATCCTCTATGCTTTCCACACTTGCAATATTTTTTGAATTCCCCTTACTCTCTTTCCTAAGATGCAGAGACAGAAGGTCAACCTGGGCTGTGGAGCTCCAGAAGACCTCATGCATCAAGTATAGTTAAAAGCAGCATCTGGTATTACCACACATTGAGTTTCACAGGCTTTCTCTTAATATGCAAATATCTAGGTAAATAGGAAAAGGCATTACAGCTAAATAATACAGAACTTTGATATACTTCAGGCAATGTCTGCATCTTCCTATTAAAAATCATAGGAATTGTACCTTCTGGAGTCATTGACATAAACTAGGTAGAAGTGATTCTGTAAACCATTCTTTTAGTTCTAGATAATTGAGGATTTACGGGGCAATGCATATCTCTCTCTCTCTCTCTCTCTCTCTCTCTCTCTCTCTCTTTCTCTTTGTGTGTGTGTGTGTGTGTGTGTGTTGGGGGAGGACCTCTTTCATAGTGACATGTTCATACAGTACGGGGACTTTTTAATGCATTGTAGACATTAGCCTCAGTCTAAACTAGTCAAAGTCTGATTTGACTTTAACTCCATATGCCTTTCTTCTAATTCAGAGAAGAGGATGACTAATTCAATGACTCTTATTCCTGATGATTTTGACTTGAGGCTCTTACATTCATATGTTTTACCCTCTATCAGCAGGCATGGGGAGGAGTGCTGAAGCAAACTTCTGTTAGAGATCTCTTAATCCTTCACCCATGAGCATCCCAGGCTCTTCTTAAACCCTTGGTTAATATAATGAGAGAGTCACTGCATTCCTAGTCACTTTTGTGACACAAACAAGTCCTGTATGTCAGTATGATCTGCTCCTGGCTTGTCATAAGCCTGCAAGACAAGAACATGTAGAAAGAAAGGGACACAAAGATTCTGACAGCACAGAAGCCTGGCAGACATGAGGAAAGAGGCCACAGAGTGAGAGAGACATACGGAGGAAAGGAAAGGTGGTGAGTTAGAAAGGGTATTCCGCAACACTGAACACAAACACTAGACAGATCTTCCACAAAATAGCTTGATTCGTTGTCTTGAAGAACTGTCTATTCAGTCTTGCTATTGTTGTTTTGGGCTTGTTTAATTTTTGGAGGGGATCATGTTTTGATTTTTGAGATTATAATATAATTCATCCCTTCTTTCACTTTCCTCCCTCCAAATTTCCCATATATCCCTCCCCCACTCTCTTTCACATTCATGACCTATTTTTTCACAAACTGTTATTGGATGCATATATGTACATATATATATATGTATGTATGTATATATATTTCAAAATATAACTGTTTGGTCCTTATAGTGTTACTTGTATGTATATTTCCAGGGCTGACCATTTGATACTGGACAACCATTTGGTATTCTCCTTCTTGTGGAAGGCTACCTCTCCCACTCCCAGATTTCCTCAGTTTGCCCATAGTTCTTTATGTAGGGTTGAGGCCTCATGGGCTTTTCTCTGCCCATGTTACCTTGTCTATTGATGTCAACTTGGTTCAGCTCGCGTTTAGGCAGTTATGCTGGCAGGAATCCATGAGTATAACATTTGATATTACTAGGATCCTCAATCTCACAGCAACCTCTTTGAACCTCTGGCCCCCAAATCTTTCTGGATGTTTCCTTACACTTAGATGAGGGAGTGTTTACAGCTGGATCCTTTGGGCCTGGACTCCACAACTCTATTTTGACTGGTTGTGGTTTTCCATATTGATCTCTGTCTGTTGTAAAGAGAAGCTTCCTTTATGAGAACCACACTTATCTGTGGGTAGACGGGCAACATTTTAGAACAATTAAAGAAAAATTGAACAGACATGATAGTGTAAATTCATAACCTGAGCACTCAGAAGGCTGAAGCAAGAAGATCATAATTTCGAGGTTGATCTGGTCTACATATAAATTTCCTGTCTCAAACAATTTTACTTGACAGAGTTTGATTTGTAATATATAGTCTCATACAGTTGTATGACATGATATTCAGAACCCAAATGTTTTCAAATGTTTCTAGGAGATTGATTGGGTGGAAAAGACATGATAAAATTTTCTTGATGGACTTGACATATAACATCTTAATCCCAAAACACAATATAAAGCTGAGAAAGCCTGAGAATAGAAATAAATTTTAAATTCAGCATATTTTCAATAGAATAATATTATATACAATTTGACATTAAATAGTCCCACTGGTAGCCTGCCAAACTGTACTATCATATTAAAAGTTCTGAGAAGTTCTACAGGCAAGCAGTTTGTTAAATTTAAAATGTGTGTCAAATATTTTAAACTATGAGCTTTTGTTCTGTAACAAGTACTTACATAGACCCTACGTGCTCCATGATATAGACACAGGGCCATGACATTGTAGATACTATAGTTTTGCTTTGTTTGTCCTTTGTCTATGGCTCAGAGTTCTTTCATAGACCCCCTGACCAAACACTGCACAGATCTTTCCAATATCTCACTGACCTGTCAAGTTCAGGTACAGTTTGCCAATAACCTAGAGACCTTTCAAAACATAACATAAAAAGTTGTTTGCGTTATTCACAAATATGTTAGTGATGGGAAAAGACTTCTCTGGGTTTTGCACTGCTGCTTGTCATCCACTCAATGAAGCACCACGTGAGGGAGCTGATGTGACGTGACAGAGATACCATTCTCCACCACCTCCCTCTAATAGCTGCCTTGCTCTTGGAAGGGCAAGTCCAGTGGCGTAATAGGCAGAACCACCAAAGAGGATGGCTTCATCAGAAATGAGAGATGCCGCTTCTAAAAGGAAAGCCAACTCCTCCCTTCAGATGAGAATCTTGGATGCCGTTATGTGTAAAATGGTGGCACTTGCACACACAGATGTGGGTTTTAAATTATATGTGAGTTTTCTTTGAAACAGCATTGAGTTCCCAGCTACAGACCAGCACCCGCCTAGCCACAAAGGAACTGGAGGCTGCATTCGTACAAGAAGCACCTCCTAGCTGAAGGCCAGTCTCTGTATTCACTCCTTTTCATGACGGGAAGAGCAGGAAGCTGGTTTGCAGCAGTTGTCACAGCAGAGGCCATTGTACTATTCTCCATCACCTTCCTAGCCATCTCTTCAGTTTGCAGAGTCATTACCAACAGGGAGAAGAACCATCCACACATCAGTCCTTAGGCCAGCAGCGTACCATAAGTTTGGAATTGTGTTTGAATGGGACACCTCATCTTTCCTCGGCCTCCATTCTTCTATACAGCCACTTAAGTCTCTAGCACAATAATATTACTGACACCTGATCCATAAAGACTAGGAAATGGAAGTCATGTGACTAATATAGTCACTTTTCTTTTACTATTTCTTAGCTAAAAGCAAGTTATTTCATAATACTTTTTAGTGTAAAATAATAAGCAACATGATATATACAAAATATGTGTATACACTCTATAGTACAAACAACATTACACTGTATTCCATAGAATGTATAGCAATTTGCCAATGAGAACTATTCAAAAGGAACTTATGTATATAGGTGCAGCAAGGGGAAAGTAGAAATAAAAGTAATTTTCTCTGTCCCCCATTCCCTACAATTATTTTACACTGTAACTGCCAGAAGTAACCATTACATCTTTACAGAAAATAATTACGCACACAAAGTCCTATGATGTGCACACACAAAACTTTATAATTAAAATGTTATCATATTAAATAGAATGATCCATGTCTGTACTGTTACAGCATAGCATAGGGGGATACCTCAAATAAGTCACTGAAAGAGAAATAGAAATGGCTGACAAGCTTGAAAAAAATTACTGGACATAACTCATTTAGAGAAATGTAAATTAAACACTGAGATGCAGTTTCATCAATCAAGTAGGCAGAGATGAAAAGTTTGGTAATATTCAGTCTTAAGGAGGGAGGAGAGAAAAATTACATTTAAATCATTCTCAATGACAAACAGCTTACAAACTCAATTAGTTAGCCACTCTTCTCTGTGTGGCTCACCAAAGGGAGGATGATAAATACGAAAAGTTGTAATGAGACTGGATGTTTTGAGGACATAATAGAAATTGGATGTGTTATAGCAGCTTGTGCTTACTTTTATTTAGCAACAGTTCTTGGGCATTTAATTCCTTGCATTTTCACACATATTAGCTCCATGGATCTAGACAGCAGCCAGCTTTAAAAAAAAATCAGAGAAGTTGGTGTCATCTCAGCAGAAATTATGTATGGAATTACATTTGATGCATAATACAGGTTTGTGAAATACAGCAGTCATAAAATACATGTTACATAGTAAAAGGTGTGCATGTAAGCTTTTGTGTGTGAATGTGTGTATGCATGGGTGAATATGTATGTGAGTGCATGGGTGTGCGTGCATGCATGCGTGTGTCTGTCTGTCTGTCTGAAAGGGAGAGAGAGGGACAGAGACAGAGAAAGAGAAAGAGATCATGGTATAGCCACAATCCCTGTCAGATGTCTACCTGCTATAAATTTGATGACACATAATATCATTTTCATAAATGATTGTGTTTCTCCCAAAGCAATTGGTTTTCATTTATCTCTAAAGAACCCAGGTGTGTTGTTCTCATATGAGTTCACTTTTAATCAATTCTTCTCTTTTCCCAAAGGGGAGAGAAAATGCTGCTCTAAATCTAAGGAACCAGCTCCTCATTCCTGTAGCTGCTCTCGAGCCTCAAGAAGACAGGGTCTCAGGGTCTTGTGTTATTAATGCTCTGAGCATATGAATAACAAGCAAGCCTTGTGAATTATTTCAGACCCCTGGAAAGATCCATGGCCCTGTTTGCTGCAGTGCTGCTGGACACTGCCAGGGATAGGAGTGTAATTCTATGCAGTACCTTCTGATAACGTCATGTAAGAAAACAGCAATGCACATGGCCCCTTCTGACACTCACATACAAATTCATACAGTCGAATAATACTTTTAAAAATTAATGCTTTCCTCCATCTTCTGAGGTTTATTAAATCTCTGAAGGCTTACTCCTAATGCAAACAGGGCATGAGGTGCCAACTATGATGGCTAATTGTGACTGTCAATTTGACATCAAAGAAACAAACCTCTAAGCCCATCTGTGAGGGAGTTTCTAGATTAGGCTAGTGTGGTTGATACCATCTCACAGGCTATGATCCAAGACTACACTGGAGAAGGCACAGTAACATTCATTGCTCCCTGCTTCCGAACTATAGATGGCTTTATTAGCTGCCTCACTCTCCTGCCACCATGACATACCCAGGATAATGGGCTGTATCCTGCTGAACTGTAAGCAAAGTTGTAACCTTAGGAGCTTGTGAAATTCCATTGCCACAGTAACAAGGAATTACAATACATACTAACCAGATGGCAGAGACCCAGAAATATCTACATTCAAAATCTCTTTAACTATAAGATTGGAAAATGCACGATTTATTTTCTTCCTCCACTTCAGTCTTCTATGGACTTGCCAGAATAGTCAAGAAAGCCTCATTGGCAGGAGGAATGTGGTCTTCAAGAACAATGACTACCTGACTGCAGTGGCCGATTAATTATCCTCCCCTATGGAGCCAGCTCTATAACCTCATGTCACAAGAACTCCACATACATTAGTCCACACTCTGTGCCCTCTCCCTTGTCTTTTAGTGGACAGTTTATCAATCACAGATAGCATGTGCACATTAGTTCTCCAATAGGAGTCATAACCACTAGCACGTCAAAATCTCCTCCACATAAGTGATCTCTTGAAAATGAGATGAGGGACCTGGACTCCAAGATGTACAAAGGATTCAGAAAGGCGATTGCATGCCCCAACTTCTCAGGGCCATCTGGATGGGTTTGGGGTATCCACCTGACAAAGAACATGGGCACAGAACTTTCATCATCCCTGATTGACCCTATTTTACTTGTAAAACAGAGGGTGTGATGGTCAATCTCAAACTGTCAACTGATGAGGTCTAGAATCACCTAAGAGATAGACCTTTGGGCATGCCTATGGCAGATTATTGTGGGTGGGGTAACTGAGATGCGAAGACCTGCCCACTGTGGATAGTACCACTCACTAGATTGGAATCCTGGATTATATAGAAAGGAGAAAGAGAGTTGAACTCAGGTATCTATTATTTGCTGCTGCTTGACTGTGGACACATGTTATCATGTGGATCAAATCCCACAAAATCCTCCTGCTGTGAACTCCCTACCTGAAACCCTGAGGCAAAATAAGCCTATTAAGTTACTGTTTTAAAGATACTCAACTTTTGATATTTTAATATAATTACATCATTCTACACTTCACTTTCTTCCCTCTAAACCCTTTTATGTATCCTACCCTTGCTCTCTTTGAAATTTGTGGCTTCTTTTTCTTTAATTTTCATAGATGTATGTATATGTGTATTCCTAAATATATTCAAACTATGCAATCCATATAATGTTGCTTATATTTATATGTTTTCAGGTCTGACCTTTGGATATTGGACAGACAATTGGTCTGTTTTTCCCAGGGGAAGACTGTTTCTCCTGTTCTCTGGTTTACATAGTTATATTAGTGAAACTCCATAGGTGTAGCTTCAGACATTTCTAGAAAACACACTTTCACAGCAAACTTTCTGTTCTCAGGTTTTTACAGTCTTTTGCCTTCTCCTCTGAAAGGGTCTTGAGCCTTAGATTCAGGAGTTGTATTACAGATGCATCAGGTGAGACTGGGCTCCACAACTCTGCAATTTTGGTAGGTTGTGATTTCACGTAATGGTCTCTGTTGCAAAGAAAAATTTCCTTGATAAGGAATATGAACTACTTTTATCTGTGGCTATAAGGATGAGTATTTAGAATATAGTTAGGGTGTGCTGGTTTAAAAAGTGGTAGTTGTAGGTTCTCCTCTAAGATCCGTGACTTCATTAGCTTTTGGTAGTTTGTAAGGCATAATTTCCTCTTGCTGAGTAGCTCTTAAGTCAAATAGAGAACTGTTGGATACAACCAAGATACACATGTGACTACTGCACCTTTAGGGCTGTTGTGCAATGATGGTCTTTATGACAGCTGGAACTCTTGGTTGTCTCCCTCCCTTTCAAGCTTGCATGGCACCTTCTGGTATAATGAAAGCTAGTCCACAAGGATGTGGTTTTCTGATCATCTCCAGCTCTGGTCCTCTGAGCTATGTCTGATATACATGATTTATTCAGCAATAACGACTTGCTTTCCTTTTCTGGAGGCAACCAAAGGCAATAGCAACAGTTTACAATATTTTGGAATTCTCTTAGACAATTTTGACGAATAGCTCAAAAGAGGATTTCTCATGCTTGGTGTTGGGGATTTTGTTCTTTGGTCTATGGCACTTGGGGGAAACATTGTCAGTCCAGATGGACATTTTTCATTTAAACTGTGTGTGTATATTCATGTTTTGTCTTACAAGCATTATAGGTAGATACTTGTATGATTCTTATCACTTTTTAGGTACCTTAATGTTACTTTAAACTCTTCCCTCCTTCTATATTTATCTCCCTTCTTAATTAAGAGACCCCAATTTCCCACTTCCCCTTCACATAGCTTATACCTTGCCTTTCTTATTCCCCTTCCAACTCCATCCCCACAATAATCTGTTATGAGATTTAATATCAGAAACAGAAAAGTAACTAAGATGAAGAGTAGTCTCGATAATGACTGATATTATTTTATATTTTCCTTATCACATTAAGTCTAAAGTTCCAATGAACTGCCAGCTCCCAGTATTTATGTTAGGAAAAAGACTGGGCAATTAGCCAGCCACTCCTTCAAAGGAAGGCTTCATTTCTTTACATTTGGAATGACTTGCATGTACTAATTTAGAAATTGTTGCTCGTTTCCTCCTTTGGTATTCATGAAGTTTTCTTTGTACTGGTGCATGTTCTCATCACTACGTCCCAGGGTGCAGCTAACACAAACCAGCACCCCAACAGCTGCTCAGAGGAAAAGGAATATTACACTGGAGATATTTTACAAGGATCATAAAATTCAAAACCATAGATTGTTCTAGAATAGGCCATGAGGAAGCTAGAACCAGAAAGCTATCAGAGCCAGGCTATGTCCACTGCATCTCACCAATGATGCCATCTTTTATTTGGATTCTTTCTAGATTACTACCATGCCCTTTTCTTTCTACTAATGAGGCAGTTGTCCACAGTAGCTGGAAAGGATATCAATTAAATAGACCATTTGCTATAACTTGATATTAAAATTGGTAATATCATTTGTTTATAAGTAAAAAAGGCTAATTACTAGTTTCTCAGTTTGTGCCATGCCCCATGTGTTATATGTATTGTTTCTTATAATCCTTTCAAAGCTCTGTATATAGTAAAGACTACTGATGGAAAAGAACCTGGTAGCATCTTCCAGGACACGCTGGAGACTCACGTGGGCCCTCTAGTGAAGATCTCTTGCAAAGACTAGTCAGGACTAGGCTTCTGAGATACTACTGGTAAGAATCTTGAGAGTACCTGCCCCCTTCTTATGTTTATCTCCCCAGAGAATACCGCTGTTCACGCATGCGAGACTCTTCCTTATGCCTTCTTTCCAACACATACTCATCATTGTTCACCTCAAGTTTTCTGCAAACCTTGATTTTAAGACTTCACAAAACACTTCCCTTGATTTTTATTAATTCCTCTATGTAAAATGTGTCTTTGGTAACCCTTTCTCACTCCTATCTGACTCTTCCTTTCAAGCCCATATATATCAACTCAAGAAGTCTGTTGTCTATGCTCCTTAAGGACTCATTTCTTTTCTTTAAGAATGTATAGTTTCTTTCCATTTACTTTAACACACTTAGGTTAATGTCCATCTCTCCTGTTAGATCATGTGCTACATGGAAACAGGCTTTGCTTCATCACTATGTGTTGAAATTTAGAATAATTCCTGGAATACAGACAATGCTCTCTAGTAATTATTGATGAATGATGGATAGGTGGGTGGGTGGATGAGTGACTCTCTCTAACAGCAAAGAGTGCAAGTTTTCAGAATACACATTAAGCTGTGGAAGACGTTGTAAGGATGTTCCTAGGGAATACTTCTGGAAAGTCAGCAGGTTTCTGTAGTAAGAAGTCTGAGATGTGCCCTATAGATGGTAGTAGAGGGAGCATTCCAAACAGAGAGACAGCATGAGCAAAATCCACGGGTTTTGATCAAGACCTTGAGAGAAAGCTATTATGGCTAAAAGCCAATGAACTGAGAGATTGTATGCAAGAACAGGTGTGAAAGACAGATGGGGCCACACATTAAAGGGTGACACAACTAAGCTGGGTGTCATCACTTCCTGATATGATTCCTAAGTCTGAATAGTGTTAATCAAGACAACAAAAGAGGAATCTGCAGTGAGAAACTGGATATTGAGCCCACCAGGAGGTTTTGTGATTAAGGAGACAGCACAAAGGGTTCTTTGCTGAGACAAAAACTCCTATGTAGTGTTTGACAACAGACTTCAAGACCTCAGCAATATTATTTCAGACCATGCCAAAGCAAAGAAAGCCGTATTATCTTTTTGGCATCAGTAACTTTCCAACATGTCATCCTCCCTATGGTTGCTGTCACCCGCACGTGTTGTATACTCTTCACTTCTGACTCACCACCCTGCCACAAATATGCCTCACAGCTACTCCCAAGTCAAACAAAACAAACATCTGGATGAAATTTCCTGTCACTGGTTTTCAAGTCTACCTTCCTATTTTAGACAACATATTAACTTGCAGGTGGATTCTTTTCACAAAGAGGTATCAGCACAAGGAGTCTTGGGCACATTTCAATAGGGCAATGCACTCCATGTCAGTTCATCTTCCCCTTTCTTGTTTTCCTCATTAGTGACAATTCTTTTTTGCTTTGATTTTATTGCTATTTATTAATTATACAAACTAATGGGTTTCATTATGACATTTCATATGTATATAAAATACTTTGATTGCCTTCAAACCCCTGTTGTCATATCTTCCTTCCCCTTCTACTGTCCCCCTTCTTCTACTTCCAACACATCCTTCTCTCATTTATATCTCTATTATTTCTTTTTCTTCACTTATTATTATCACTTGTATGCATATATATATATATAAATATATAAATACAATTACCAAGTCCATGTGGTGGTGTTTATGTGTTTAGGGCAGACCATGTAGTATTGGGAGCTTGTCCCTGAAGAAGACTACTAATCTCTTTCTGTCTCTGTCTCTCTGTATCTCTCTCTCTCTCTGTCTCTGTCTGTCTCTTTCTCTTTGCAGTCATTAATTTCCTATTGCTTTTCCTTTAGGGATGGATTCTTGTAAGATTTCCCCCATCCATATTGGTATATCAACTTGTATTGTTACTATAAAGATCTTGTTTAGAAAAATCATATTATTGATATTTCATGGATGTAGCTTTCTTGTCCTATATAGAAGACACAGTTTCTCAGCAGGCATCCTGGTCTTTTGACTCTTAAGATCTTTTCTTCCTCTTTTCTTAAGGGTTCACTGGACCTAAGTTGTAAGAGTTGTGTCATAGATGTATCAAATGAGGATGGACACCCCACAGTCACTTCCCAGCCATTTTGAGAATTTGCAGCTTTCTGTAATAGACATTTCTATGTGAATTGACAACACCATATTCTATGTATCTACACCCCTCCCCCAAATCTCCTTAACACACTCTCACCAGATGCTACAACATAGCTCTTAAAATCTCAAGTGGTTGGTGTAATTCAGAAGAGTGTGTGAATAAATAAGGGGATGGTGGGAAAGCCATTTCTTCTCTCATTGCCTTGAAAATCATCAAGCATCATGTGTCTGAGAAATGACATAAGAGAATACTTTGTACACTGCAGACATTTCCCACCATCTTTAGCATCACTTTTGGGCAAATTTTAAGAACTATAGGAGATGATAGTTATTGAGCAAAGAATAAGTGGGATACTCACTGACAAAATTTCTAACACCATAACATTTAATATTTAGTAATGCATGAGATGCATCCTCTATGTGAATGATACATTGTGTGTGCTTTTAAGTTACGCATTCACGTGTGTGAGCACATATACACACCATGATACGTGTGGAGGACTGAGGACAGCCTCTGCCTATCCTCTTGCTCTGCCCTGCTTCACACAATGACTCTCTTTGCATTGTTTGCTGTGTACAGCTCGCAGCCAGCATATGAGCTTCTGGGGGGCTCACTTGTCTCTGTCTCCGCATCCCACCCCATCTCACTATGGAAACACTTGGATGAGAGATGTGTGCTACTGTACTCAACCTCGCTTGGGTTCTGGAGATTCAAACATAGGTCCTCGCGTGTACAAAGCATATGTTTTACATGCGTAACCCCAGCCTGGGTTGCATATATTCTTGTTACTCTCTTCGTCCTGTTGATAAAGCTGAGTACAAAATGAGAAGGGACTTTCCCGAGATGGCAAAACCACCATATGTTAGAACCAGGCTTCATCCTCAGCAAAAAAGCAGCACTCATGTAGAATGAGACAGTTGTGTCTATTTCCACAGAGACACAATGAAACTTTCATTGACCCTTGAGAATCCTGAAGCGTAGAGCATAGAAAAAAATGTAGATCTCCACCCTAGGTTTGCCAGTTATTATCCTCACACTTGTCAGCATTCTAGTTCCCTGAACCATGCTTTTTCACCTGTAAACAGGGAAGAAAACAGTGCTGCATTAATAAATCAGTAAAAGTATTGTCTTAGTCAGGGGTTCTGTTGCTGTGATGAAACACCATGACCAAAGGAACTTGAGAAGGAAAGGGTTTCTTCACACGCACTTAATTCCATGTAACAGTTCATCATCAAAAGCAGTGAGGGCAGGAACTTAACAGGGCAGTAACCTGGAGGCAAGAGCTGATGCAGATGCCATGGAGGTTTGCTTGTGATGTTTACAGGCTTGCTCATCCCATTGTCTTATAGAACCCAGGACTACAAGCCTAAGGTTGGCACCACCTATGACTCACTAATTAAGAAAATGCCCCACAGGCTTGCCTACAGCCTGATCTTATGGAGGCATTTTTTTTCTCCTATACATTTAGCATGCACTAGACCTTGAACACCATCCCCAGCACCATCAATTAAAACAAAGGAATCTCAAACACACCTGTCAGCATTTGGGAGGCTGAGTGGATCAAGAATCTAAGATCAACCTGGCCCACATAGTGAGACCATGTCTCAAATTTTTAGAAAATAATTTCTCCCCCTCTCTTCCCTTCTCCCCTCTCCACTCCCCTTCTACCCTTCCCGACCCCACCCCTGCCACACTCCCACTTTAATCAGGGTAAGAACAGAGAGGGAGAATAAGGAAAGCGATATCTTGATAGAGGGAGCCATTATGAAGTTATTGAGAAACTGGCACCAGGAAAATTCACAGGAATCCACAAGGAGGACCCCAGTTAAGACCCGAAGCAATAGAGGAGAGGGTGCCTTAATTGCCAATCCTCTGTAAGCAGATTGATGACTACTTTAATTCTCATCATAGAACCTTATCTAATAATTAATGGAAGCAGATGCAGAGATCCACAGCTAAGCACTTGGTTGAGCAATTGGAGGCTAACATTTGAGAGGGAGGAACAATAATATGAGCAAAGGGGTCAAGACCATGATGGGGGAATCCACAGAAACAGCTGACCTGGGCTAGTAGGAGCTCCCCAACTCTGTACTGACAGCTGGGGAGCCTGCACAGGCCCTCTGAATGTGGGTGACAGTTTTGTGACTGGGGGGAAGTTTGTAGGGTCACTGACCTTGGGACCAATATTTATCCCTAGTGCATGAACTGGCTTTTTGGAGCCCATTCCTTGTGGAGAGATACCTTGCTCAGCCTCCATACAAGCAATAGAGCCTTGGTCCTGCCTCAAGTGATGTGATAGACTTTGTTGACTTCCAATGAGGCCTCACCCTCTCTGAAACAGATGGGGATTATGGTTGAGGGGGGGAGGAGGAAAGGAGGGAGAAGGAACTGAGATTGGTATGTAAAATAAAAAAGATTGTTTGAAAAAATAAAATAAATTTTAAAAGGGGAAATTTTTAGGAAAAAACCTAGAAGATAAATATTTCCTCTCCTATATACTATTACTACAAACAACATAAGATGGTTGGAACATTCTCTCAGCTGTTGTAAGGACTGCATGCAATCAGATTTAGTCAAAGAACCTGAGCAGATCTCATAATTCACCATTCCTATACCACACTGAAAAACTTCATGTGGTTAATTCCATCTGTGTAGTCATGCATATGCCAAGGATTTCAAAAATCCATTTTAGTGCAAAAAAGACCTTGCTTGACACCTTCTGCCCCTCAATGTTGCTGATGTTCTGTGGAGACAAAACACATAGCATGAATTCACATGAGTCTTGGGTCAAAGGGAGAATGGTTAATATGCCTGATGACTATTCCTACAGAGAAACTCTACAAATGGCTTTTCCAACCTGCTGACTGATTCTAAGACTTTCAGGGAGCACTTCAAACAAAGTTAAGACCATTTTTCTATAACTTTTCATTTTGAATGATTTCAACTTCTAGACCCTGGGACTCAGGAGAAACGTGCCTAACACAACTTCATCTCTAAACCATGAAAACGCTGCATGGAAGGCTCAAGAAACGTTCCTTTCAGAAATCTCACTCCACAGATACCCATCCTCTTTGACACTGAGCCTCAGAGGTAGAGTGGCCAGAAACACCGTCACTCTGGCTGTTACAGAGCTGAAAGCAGATGGTACATCTACAGTCATATGACGTGGGCGGCTATGGGAGTCAACTGAGAGCAACCATTTTACAATGAGTCCATATCCAAACTGAGACCTGGAGGAGACAGCATAGGATGTTCGAATCAGAGAGAATAACTCCTATAAAAATGTAGAGTCAACAATAGAGGACATGATGGAACAACAATGAGCAGAAAGAAGTTCATTGTGCCTGGGTAGAAAAGATGGTGGGATGAGTCTGTAAAGAGGGGCTCAGAGTTCTGACAAAGAGGCGAGCTCATTAACACTCTGGCAGGTACAGTGGGTGAGTCAAATGTACCTCTGTCCAGGAGCAATCGAGGCGGTTGCTAAAGAGCATTCTGTCCTTGTGGCGTATGCTTATAATCTCTGTGCTGGAGAGGCAGAGAGAAGAGGATCTCTGAGAATCCCTTGCCATTCAGCCTACTCGAGTCAGTGAGGTACTGATCAAGATGGACATGCTAAAGAATGATTTCTGCATCCAGATGCCTGCACCTGCACACACACACACACACACACACACACACACACTTCAAAGTTCCTGGGAAAACTCTTCTTGTGTTAGGTCAGGGGTCACTATAATAATGAGACACTTGACGTCTGTGATGAAGAAGTCCTAACCAGGCAGAGAAAGCACATCACACTATGAGAATTGAAGACAGCATTGACTCTATGCCAGCTTGTGCATTAGAATCAGTCCTCACTCATGGAACTGGGTTTTAAAGAGCGTGCTCTGATAAGTATTAATTGGAGCAAGATGGGGTCTGTACATTTAGATACTTTTTGGTGACACTGAGATATGAACAGTTAATAACTAGGGATGTAGGACTACGGAACATAGAAAAGTGGGCTGTACCTCCCCCTCCCCCTTTCTAGAAGCAGGATTATCTTAATTTTTAAAGATTTCATCTATAAATTTTTCATAAAACATTAAAAGAATAGTTCCTCTGGTATGGTGGCACATTCCTTTAATCCCAGCATGGAGAGGCAGAAGCAGGTGAATCTCTAAGTTTGAGACCAGCCTGATGTACACAGTGAAATCCAAGCCAGTGAGAACTGCACACTGAGACCCCATCTCAAAAAATATATAATACATACATCACAATTAATAAAATGCAGAATCTAGTAGAAATACTAAAGCAATTCAGCTTTGACCTGAGTCTTCTTATATGTAAACTGGGAAAAATAATAGTACCTGGCCAATGTGATCAATATAAGGAATCTATAACATATGAGGTGGTTTACAAATTCCTGCACTGTTTTTCACAAATGTAGTTGTTGTCCTTACCCTAGATGAAGGTGACAGCAACATCAGGATATAAGATGGAAATCAGAAATATTATTCCAAAGACACAAATCAGTTTGCTTGGGACCCGGGGGAGTAATAGAGAAAAACATTTACAAAGGCGTGTTGGGGCCAAACGGCTCCCTTGAGCTCCAGGCTCATCCTTAAACTTCAGCAAATGTTCATTAATGATCATTAATAACACAGTCCCCAAGCAGGTGGGACAAGCCAGGTGTGTATCATATGAAACAGAATAAATGAGTGGACTGCTCAGACTTCGTTCCAAAACTTACGTTCTGATTTGAATTTAACCCAAATGCAGAACCAACAGATGTCTGTGTGAAAACTGGAAGTGAAATCATCCAAAAGCCTTAAAACTGAGCGGAGAAGCTGTGGGTGTTATTACGCCTTGGTGGTCAGGGGCAAGGACGTCTCCGATGCCTTCTTCTTCTTGGCAGACAGAGCCAGCTTCAGGCCTGCTGTCAGAGTCTCTGCCCTCTTCATTAGAAAGCCCTACCTGGTGCTTCAAATTGTTCTGCTTTCTGCCACTTCTCTTTTAATATTCGGAACAGATTAGAAGTCACTTACAAGGATGTATCCCACACAGGAGAAATCTGAGCTAGATAAGAAATCAAGACGTAAAGGAGCAGGATTCACGGGCCTCAGTGGAAGTCTACGGGAAGCCAGTCCACCTGAAGGAGGCTGTGGGAGCCTGTGTAAACCTGCAGCGTGCAGATTCCACGCTAACCCTGCCAAGAGGAGGCAACAGGGGAAGACAAGATTTATCACAACAGTGAGACTGTTCCAAGATTAACCCAGACCACTGATGGAGAGAGAAACAGCTGTTCCTAGCAGAGTACTAGACCAAACTCTAGTTCCACGGTGAGGCAAACGGCGTGCTGGGTGCATCAGTTAAACCTGAAGTTGCTGTGAAAAAAGCAACTTAAAGATAATAAAGATATGGGGATGCAGCTCACTGCGGCGGGGAGGCCATAGTAGCGGGAACGGGAGGCAGCTGCTCCCATTGCACCCACAATCGGGAAGCTTAGGCAGAAATGAGTGCTGGAGCCCTATTCACTGTCTCCTTTTTATTCAGTCTGAGACCATACCCATGGGTCAATACCATCCTGTAGTGATATTTCCATTGTATTTTAATAAATAAAGCTTCCGCAAAATTCAGAGAGTAAAACAGCTGCACGGATCAGTCTTACAGACCAGGCAGTGGTGACACACACCTTTAATCCCAGTAGCCACACTATGCCATAGAAAACGTCAAGTAGCTTTGTGCGCCCTTAATCCCAGCACTAGAGAGGAATATAAAATAAGAGGAGACAGCTCTCACACACAGTCTCATTCTGAGATTCCTGGAGGCAGGATCACCTTTTCAGACTGAGGTAGAGGTAAGAGCCAGTGGCTGGCTGTTTTGCTTTTCTGATCTTCAGGTTGAACCTCAATTTCTGTCGCTAGGTTTTTTATTAATCATGTTATAAAATCATTCAGGGTCAAACCCTTCCTCCATTAGTTAACCCAATCTAGAAACTCCCCCTGAAATATACAAGAGGTTAGTCTCCTAGGTAATTTCATTGCCTCTCATTCTGACAAAAAAATATTAAGCATTACACTACATGAGCAACACTAGTTTCATCACCTCCCAGGATGCTGATACAATGTATTGCCTAGAGGTTGCAGAGACAGTGAACAGAGAATGGAGGACTAAAGAAAAGGAGACAGGGGAGACAAGGAGAGAGACATGGGGGAGGAACCTCTGCTCTAATTCCTAAGACTCACAGGATGCTTTGCCATTATCCTTCTTTGAGACCTAGTTGCCTCTCATAGTGAATAAAACTAACTCTAGAGTTTGCATGACCAAAATAGTGCAGCACAGGTGTCAACATTCAACCAGCCTGAAATAAATCTAAATATCTGGAAAAAAGAGTAGATTAACTATCTCACAGACAATTTTTACTAAAAACAGAAATGGACATTCAATAGAAATCCACTTCTCATTCACAAAGAAAATTAAGGTGGATATGAGTAGCCAGTGACTGCCCTCCTGTGTGACACTTTATTTTAGGAATCCTCTTCCTGTTCTTACTGCAGCTCTGTCCTCTTTGACCACCAAGGGCAAACATGTCATGTGGAACACATCAGGACAGGCCCATCAGCCTCTTAACCAAACTGATTAAGAAACTGATCACATTGCTTCATTCACACAGTGTGTTAGGTTTTTAGAACAAGTTATTTTGGTTCATGGTTTCAAAGTCTTTAGCACATGGCTGATTAGCTTTGACACTGTGTGCCTGAAGTGAGGCAGAAGCTCATGGTCATGGGAACATGTGACAGACAGCTTCATACCTAGAAAGCAGAAGAGCTCTAGTAGGCCAGGAACAAAGTGTTTCTTACAAGGGGCATGCTCCAAGTGACCACTTATATCTTCCATCACTACTTCAAATTATTAACTGGTAAAAAACCAAGTCTCTAACCTCTGAGGCTGTGTTGGATAGTTTCACAACCAGACTACTCCACATTTCACTGATGAAGGGTCCTACCTCGAAAATAAAGTAGATTTTTGTGTGTGTGTGTGTGTGTGTGTGTGTGTGTGTGTGTGTGTGTGTGGTGTCATTCTCCCTTAGAAAGTGAGAGCATTCTGCTCTGGGCAGCACTGGCTGTCTTTTCTACAGCACTTCTTACCAGCATCAAACATCTGTAACCAACTTTTTCCCACATAGAACATAATCTCCATGTACTCCCATAGAGGCAGCCCAAAAACCTAGTGTTTGGACTACCCCTGCTCCCTGTCTTAAGATGTTCAGGATGGGAACACTCTCTAGTGTATCAAATGTAGGGTTATACTTCCTTGTAAACAGAGACTGCACTTTCATTTCCTGGCCATATGATACTATTTCTGCCATTTAGTACTTTTCTCATCCAAATCCTCATATGACATGTATTATTATTTACATAATATTATTGGCTGAGAGCAGTCCAGTGACTTCATCAAATGGAAGGGAGCCTGGGAAATAAAGCCTTTGCCTGGGCTTTTTGTGATAACACCAGCCCAGAGAAGAGAGTACACATCTGTGGGGAAGAGCTAAACATTGTACTGTAACTTCCTAAGAATATTTGCAAGAATATGCACGTGCATATAAAAAACTGGGACTCTTAGCTCTTCCTTTAGCTTGATGAGATAGGACTCTTCGTCTTTTGCCATTTTCAACCTCTGTAACGTCAAGCACTATTTTGCCCATTCTGAACATCACATGTTCTTTGCTGTAAAATATTGATAACACTATTTACTCCATAGGCTTGGTTTCTTGGAGTGAAATATTTATCTGACTTACCAACAATGGTCCAATAATTCAAAGAAAGAGTAAAACATCATTTTGATGTCTGTAGCTCATATTTGTGTTCGGTTCTTGTCATAACACAAAGATGTTACACCGAAGACTTGCAGAGCTGATGATTGCATCTCTGAGGTGTTTCATATTTTATAAACCATATACTTGGAGAGCCTTATTTGCTTTTCTAAAAAACTAGCTGACTTTCTGTGACATCTGCTTAACAGATTATGTATAGTGCCTTCTCTATTTTCTGCCATTTTTAGTTTTGCATTTTGAGAATGTCAACCGCTCCAATCCAATTGGAGGAAAAAAATCTCTGATTCTGAATTCTGTGATCTAGACATGCATGACTATGAGGCTTTGCACCCTTGTAGAAGCCAGCACTGAGGCATTATCTGCTTTGTGAGATGTTTGTCTTAGGCAGTCAGCAAATAAACAAATGATCCATACAATGGAGCTACAGCAAACTAATTGTCTCTAGGGAATTCTTCATAGATTTATTATATATATATGTATATATATACATATATATAATATGTATGTGTCATTTTATATTGAACAAATACATGAAATCTGATGCCCTTGTAATCACCGAAACTAACACTAACCACAAAGCCTCTGAAATGAATTCTATGTGTACATTGGGTAGAAGCAAGCTCTCTATTTGGATCATAGGTATGGACTCTTGGCCCAACCCAATGTTCTTCAACACTGTATGCCTTAGGATTTCCTAGAAAACTGTTTAAAGCACAGACATCAGAGATTATCTCCAAGAAGTCTAATTTAGGTTTAAGGCAGGGGCTAAAAAATTGCATTTCTAAGTAGTTAACCAAAGACGCTGTGAGTATGCTTGTGATCACACTCTTGGAACCATACACCTAACAAAGGAATCTGGAAGTTACACCCTCCCCACTCAATTGCCCTCTGCTTGTTTTTATAGTTTTATTGGTATATGGCTACACTCATATATTTGTGCATTCTCTATGTCTTTTTTTTTGCACTGAATCACAAAATACCAAAATAGTCATAATAAAGATCATAAGTCTGGAAGGCCAAAAATTACGTCTTCTCCTGTAGAAAAGGTTTCTTGATCTCTGGTTCATGAAAAGAGATGTGAGTAAAGAGAACAGAGAGACCCAGCCTCCTTCCTTCCCTCTGACCTTCGTATATAGTTCCTTTATTGCCTTGAATTTGGGATCCTCTACAAGCACATAAGCAGCACATCAAGCTAAAAGGACAAATCATTTATATATGCCTGTCACTAAAGACAGAAAATGAAAGGGAATTGAATTACACACTTCAGTACCCAATTTCTACTATACAGATAGAAGACTTATGTCCAAAAGGAAATCACACAGACAGCTTCTGTGGCAAATCAATCCCTCCCAGGAAAGAAACAGTGGTTAATGCTCCCCTCTGAGGTGGCAGAGGCTCCCTCTATCAGTGTGACGAATGATCCACTGTCATGTCTGGTTAATTAGACACACATGCTCATCTGAAACTGAAGTGCAAGAAGTGGAGCCATGTGTCTGTTACACAGAACCCACTAATCTGAATACAATTGTTCCTTAATGAGGTTGTCTGGAGTGGAGTGGAGCAATCCTCAGGGATAGGTCCATATCACTCTGGTTGCTTCTTGGCTTTATAACAGATTTAGCACAAGGGCATTAATTATCTGTTTGCTGCATTTCTGTGTCTGTGTGACAGCAAGGTTGATGAATCTCTTTAGTGTACCGAATCATTTGCTGTCACTAGAAGAGGTATAAAATTATGTGTATGGCACTGGATGGTACAACATACTTAAGAAGTAAGTAAAGGCAAAGCAACCAGTTTAATGCTCATGGTAATTGCAGGCATTTACTTGTCTCATCTTCAACACTCAGTGTGGCACTGTTGTGAGACTAGCGGTGGCATTTTGTTCCATGGTGGGAGACTCTGATATTTAGAGTATTAAAAGGACATACTCAGATTCAGTCTAGCAGGTGATTGACAGCTTAGGGTATGTAACAACCAAAAGCGACTGCTTCCATCTGCCCAGTGTCAAGTTGCTCTCTTACATTTTCTAGACATTTCACTAGTTTCACCTACTACTGCATTTATATTTCTGAAACCTCTTTTTCTGCCAGCGAGCCTTTTGAGAAAAAAACAAACAAACCCTTGCTCCACTTATCCACAACCATTGCTTCCAACCTCCTCTTTCTTGTTTGACCACTAATGATCCAAAAGTTCATCTCAGAGGTATAGATAATAGATGGATGAGTATAGATGATACCAAGAAGTTTTAAAGATTTTCTAGGTTTCCACAGAAAATTATAACTCAGAGTTAAGGAAAAGCAATCTCATGAATTGAATAATGCCAAGGCTATCCAATAATGTCTATCATGGAGACAACTCTAGGCATTTGTTAATGGCCATTGTAGTGCTCTGTGTTGGGGATTTTGAAGCTATGTTCTTAGGATTAAAAAAAACATTGTAGATAATAATCACAAAATTGAGCTCTGACAAAATAACTTGTCATCTGGATCTGGCAAGTATATTGCCTTGATCCATTGCACAACTGTCCTTTAACCCAAAGGATAGAGTAAAGGTCCTGGGATTAAATGGCTGACCAAATGCACCGTGTAACATTGCTAAGAAGCAATGCACCATGTCACATTAGTAAGAAGCACAATGGAGTGACAAGAGATGGGCCTTTCTTCCAGAGAGAACAGAGGGTGCAGGTTTGTTGTTCTTGGCAGAGGCACTTGTTCGTTCCTGGCCACCCAGACCTGAAATAATCACTAAGATTAATTAAATCACTTTTTTGCCCATCATTTAAGCATATTGCTAGCTTGCTCTTATATCTTATATTTCAAATTAACCCATCTCTATTGATCTGTATATCACCACATGGCTGTGGCTTACCAGCAAGATTCTTGCTCATCTGTCTCTGGCAGAGGCTATGTAGCTTCTCTTTGACTCCGCCTTCTTTCTCCCAGCATTCAATTTAGTTTTTCCCGCCTAGCTCCATTCTTCCTTGTGCAGACCCAAAGCAGCTCCTTTATTAACCAATGGCAATAAAACATACAAAGAGGAATACCACATCACAAAGCAAATGGGTCACCTAGTGCAGAAATGAAATAGAGATCAAGTCTCCATATTTCTTAACCTGCTTTGTGTTCTAAAGCCCAAACCAAGTGATATAAAGCCCCAGATCCCTTCCTAGCACCATGCTTCCTAAAGGTACAAGATGAAATACATGGGGCAGCTAAGAAAATAAATCCTATTAATATCCAGTTTTCAAAGGATTTCAGATGTTTGGTTGTGAGTGTGGTGGATATGTGCCATCAGCATAGAGTAAATAGCAAGCTCTACCCTTGAGTCTCACAGCCATGGTAGCTTTTAAATAATGCAGAAGACAACAACATCTCAGTGACTCCACCTGGACTATGGGATTCTATGAAAACCTGTGTTTTCTGATGTGCCAACAATAGCTGCTATTGAGTCTGGTGTACTGAGTCTGTTATAATTTGAGTTAGTGGTTAATTAAAAATTGCATCCCATTTACCTGCTAAAAACTAGAGTATTCATAAAGTGGCTTCTGTGTTGCCAAAGGAAAGGAGGCAGGGAAGTTTCAGCAAGTTTTGTTACTACATCACCCGAATAAAGCCACTAAGTTTCCATTGTTTTCTGTAATACAGAAATAAACTTCTCTTTCAGGTCTTTTGTAAAGAAGAAAAAAGTAATCTAGTTGGAAGGATTTGTGAGCTTTTCTTCATCCTTAGAGGACTTGAGGATGATTAGGTGAAAGAGTCACGTGACCGTATGAAGAGCTGCCTGCTACTTCATTTTAATCAAGATGCTTAAAACACGCTATGTTTCTCAGCTTCTCTGTGTACCTCCACACTAGGATGACTTCTGTGCTAGGGTGCAGACATAAATGAGATAAGCCTTTACCCGCAAGGAAGCTAAGGTTACTGTGAGAAACAATGATCCACCTCCATCATTAACAAAAGTGCAGAGGTGGAGGGAGGGAGATGGAGAGGGGAAAGAGGAGAGGAAACGGGGGAGAGAGCAAAAGGAGGAATTTCTTGTAGGGGATGATCCATAAAGTCAGAAACTGATTATGAAAGGCAGGCGTATTGATGCTCCAATTATAGGACCAGCATTAAAATAATAGAAGTAGGCTGTGGACGAGGCATATAGGAAACGACATAGGAAATGCCACTCACTTCATTTTTTGCTAGACTAGGAGACTAGGCTTTTTGTTTGTTTATTTTGGATTGATTTGATTTTTTAAAAAATAGAAGGGAGATGGAGTGGACAGAATCTGGAAGGTCTTACCATTCATGTTTAGGCGATTGAACAAAATTTTGTGGGAGAGCAACACATGCTTTTTGAATACAGCCTTTATATGTTTATCATTTGTGTCTTGCAATGGAATTGAAAATTCATGAACTTGTGGGGAAAAAATGTTGCTTACATGTATGTTTGGCTACCCCATTAAATTTCAACTCCTTTTCTCATCATAATTAAATAATCAGGAGACTACACTCCATCCATGAAAATTGGAGGATCTAATAATAAAATCTGCATGGCCCAGGGCATCCATTGTCTATAACTGAGTAACAGTGTCTGATTTACTGCATAGTGTCCTGGAGACCAGAACTCCTCTACTTTCCTTACCAACACAAAGCCATTACATTATAGCCATTTGTTATCAAAATTATAGCATATTTTTATACATTATGGAACTATTTCTTAGTACTCAAAACTAGACTAAATGTAGGAAAATGAATTCCCAAAACTTACACGGGTTTTTAGAAAAATGAAAGATACCATATTTCCTTTCTTACTGCTAAGAAACTGCAGCTGCTCAAGATTCTTTGGTGTTGAGGAAAAGAGGTGCAGGAGGACTCCCCTGCTTTCTAGTTTGTTACTGGGGGCTGCTATCATGGGGATTAAAGAGGAAAAGGGATGTTTATGGTAAGAAAGAAGTTATCCTTTGGGGAAATGTAAAGTAGAAAGTAAACTCAGGATAACTGTGTTTATCAGTGTTGAACAGAAAATTGATTATGTGAATCTCAAACCAGCAGATGTGTCTGGGTTAAATGTTTGGTATTAAATAAACAGCCTTGGACAGTTGATGGGTAATGCCTTATGAATGAATCTACAACTCAGTGAGCATGAAGTGTATTAAGGCTCATGTACAGATGCCTAGACCACAGAACAATTATCCAAAAAAGAGGACCTAAAATAAATAAACAAATAAGAATGAAGTGAATCTACAGGTGTGGATAGTGTAAAAGTAAGTAAGTAGATTTCTAAGAAGCATCAAATACAGTTAGTGCAAGGCCCATCTTTTGGGGATTTGAACTCTTTTGTTGGCATTAATGAATTTGAGTGAATCTTTAAGGATAACACCAGGTAATAATGGTGACAGCATACACTTCCTGCATGACAGTCACTATAGTCCCAGATATTATATATTTTTGTATAGTTTTACACCATTAGAAGAACAGTGTTGGTGAGCCAGAGTAGTCTGGTCAATCTCTAACCCCCAAGTTTAGTATCAGTTGCATATCCTGTGTGCCAGCCAAGTCTGGCCAGCTTGCCCAACCTCAGTCCACCTGCACCACATCCAACCTTCAGCCTTTGGATGGGTCATTCATCCTGTGCCCAGATCCAATTTGATAGGTGTAACTCACCCCCTCCCCCGACTCTCTGATAAAAGAAGCTTCTTTTGCAGCTAGCTTTACAGATGGGATCCATTACAGAAAACCACAGCTGCTCAAACTAAGAACAGCTGTCTACGTGGTACCTAGCCCCAATAGAGACATTCACAACCCAATTCCTTAAGGGAGCTTTTAGGAAGAAGGGGCAGGAAGATTGTAAGAGCCAGAGGACCAAAACACCTGCCGTGAGATTGTGTCTTCCATATATGACAGGAACTCCACACTCAGGAAATTGCAATGATTTGACTGCTTTAATAAGACCTTAACAGTGACAATACCAGTTGGCATGCTCATGGCATCAGGAGAAACTGCACAACACTCACATTAGATAAAGAGTTAAATACAATTAATGACTCCTGAGAGAAAAAGAATCAGTCTTTTGGTCATTCTAAAGTGGTCAGCCCTAAAGACACATGTAGATATATAGATATGAACAACAACATTACACATGAACCAAATAAATAAAACTCAGTTCTAAGCATCCAACATGCTCTTTTGGTCTCAAGAAGCACTATAATGCATATATTGTACTCATATACATGCAAGAAAAATACTTGAACATATAAAATAAAACAATAAACTTCTAAAAGTACACAGATCAAATAGGATCTCTGGTGGCCTAAGGTTAGAGATAATATATTGTATGGTAAAAAGACGGATTCAGTGGAATTTTACTGTCAAGATTTTCCTAGACACACGTGGTGGTAATTGTGAAGGCATCTAAGTGATGGGTGATCTGGTGGTACCTCCCTAAGAATGCTCAAGAGGAACCCATGGGAGAGATGAAAGACCTAAGTGCCTGAGTGCTGGGATATGGAGAAGGTCTGAAGGACCTGAGGGATGGACGTTTATAGCCAGAATCTTTTAATTTAAGGCATGCTGTTACTTCCTCTTTCATCTGCTTTTAATGAAGGGAAACCTCTACTCTGGTCCTTACTCAGTCATAGAAGGCATATTCAAATTGAAATTCTTAGTGGGGTCCAAAGCATATATATTTACCCCCAAGAAAGTGTCCCACATTTATGCTGAGCCAAATAATGAATTTAAATACTGCACCAGGACCAAAACTTGGGATTGGTATGCTCTGGTCAAAAAGGACCTTTTTGTCTTGCACCAGGGAGGCATTCTCGGGCATGTGTGAAATTGATTGTAAATCACTCATGTTGTTTTCTGGATACTGGACATGCTCATTTAACATATTTAATGTGTTTCTGACATTTACAAAGTGTCTAGCAAGCTTTAGACAATCATTATTTGAAGCATTTTATTGAAAGTACCTCTGAGTAGTTCCTAAACACTGCATTCTGTTTCAATCGATGCTGAATATCCCTGAAGAGGGAATTGTAAATGTTGAATAACGTAACTGTCAATCATGAACTCACATACTCCCTGTTTGAATGATGATATATTTTCATCTGAAACAGTACACATATCTAGTTGTTCGTTTTTTGCCTGGCTGCTATGGCAATGCTTTATTTCACTAAGATTGGGAGAGAAATGGATTAATCTCTAGAGACAAGAGCACTTGCTGACCTTGAGCACTAGCAGACTCAAGGCTTTTGAGTTCTTTGAAGAATGATGGGGTTTGAGTGGGTCAGATGCAGTGTCCCAAATACTCTGTCTTGACAAAGGAGCCATTGCAGAGTCCTTTACCCTTTTGCAATTTGTGTTGGGGATTGACAGGCCCTACATTAGGATGTGGAAATATGTGCAGTCTGAAAATGCAGCATATTTCAGACATGACAAAGAAGGGTGCACATTAGAAAGGCAGCTCCTCTTGGTGCCACACTTCTTTGCTTTTTCTCTGATCAAAATGCAAACTGTAACTCTGCCCTTGGCAATTCTGGTACATTCCGAATCCACAGAAGACAGATGAGCCTGAACCAGCAGGTGAGTGGGGTATGAAGTGGCAACAGACAAGGTAGGTTCAGAATGCAAATATGAAGCTCTTTGTCATTAATTCTATTTGATCGAGTATCTGTGAAGAATGTCAATTCTATCTAATGAGAAAATGTGCAGCGAGGCCATTTGGCAATGGGCAACAGACTTTGTGTAAGCATCTGACATAGGAATAATTTGACAAACAGCAATATGCCAGATTTGTGCAAGATAATTTGTTGTTGTTGTTGTTTGTTTTTTCGAGACAGGGTTTCTCTGTAGCTTTTGAAGCCTGTCCTGGAACTAGCTCTTGTAGACCAGGCTGGCCCTGAACTCACAAAGATCCGCCTGTCTCTGCCTCCCATGTGCTGGGATTAAAGGCGTGCGCCACCACTGCCCGGCTTTGTGCTAGATAAGTTTAAAGGAACTATTTGTCAGGCTTTGCACTCATTATTCCTGAGGTGTTGATCACCAACATCATGATTCAAATGACAATTAACTACAAGGGTTATGTTGTGGTCAACATATTCACATTCCTCCCAGGCCTCCATACACTTACTCTTTATTGATAGAAGCACTAGTGGCTGTCTATGACCTATCATCTTGGTACCCTGAAGCTTAAGTCTTGGGTATTTCTTAATAAATAAATAAAGGTTTAAGAAGAAGCGCTGGAATGAGAAATGAATTCTTCACACATCTTTTGGAAATAGAGCAGTTGACAGAGACTCTACCAATGGGGCTCCTACTGTAAATTTATTGCATAATGGCAACTGTGGTGTTAAAGAAAAGTTGGTAACTTCAAAACATGTGACATTAGTCAACAGATGAGTTAAACAAGAAGAAGGGCATCTCTTCTGGGTTAACCTGCTCTCTTTGTGCAAAACAGATCCGCTACATGTAAGGAGTCTCGCAAGTGTTCTCCTCTATCTTGAAACATTGCCTGTTCTATGCATACATGCACTTATTTGTGCTGGAACCTGATTCTAAGCACCTTGGTCCCTCTCTTCACCAACCTAACAGTTGTTCCCAGAAGTCTTACTGTCTTTCTTCCTGCCTTTGATCTCAAGGTCAGCTATTTCAAATATCCTTATACTAGAATCAGGCACTCGGAAGCTGGTGGCTGTGTTCATGCACTATATTCCACTGATGAAGCCCAGCTACTGGTTAATAGACATCGAAGTTCTTATCTGACTTTCTGAAAAGACTTAGGAGTCTTGAGTAGTAATCAGTTGCAGTGTTTTGTTTTTGTTTTTGTCAGGTCATAGAAACTGCTGTTTCATACTTTTGCTTTGCCTTTGAAGTACCCAGAACCATCCCTGTGCATAGCTTCAGTAGAGTTCACAAGGGATTTTTAAGCAACTCTTATCCAGGAAACTAGGAAAGGAAAACTGAGAATTTAAGAGGTCAAGACTAACCTTGACTACATGGTGTGACCCTGTGTAAAAACAAGAGTGATGGGGAGAGGGAGAGAGAGAGGAGGGGGTCCTCTAGATTGTTTATCTAAAAGCTATATTCCTAATGCTGATTCTAGACTCAGTAGGCTGAAATAAAAGTTAGGGATCCATAACTGTTCTCTTTGTATTAATTTACTTTTAATTGACAAAAGTTACTTTCATTTATCATCTACAGCATGCTGTTTCAGAATATGTGTGTGTGGTAGAATGGTTAAATGTAGCTAATTAGACTCACAAATTTAATGATTTCAGGGAGGTGGAAAAAGCAAGTGGTTAATGATTTTAAAGAATGCAATATCTTATCAACACAGTTGCCATATTGTAAAATAGATGTCTTGAACTTATTCTTTATAATATTGAAATTGTGTGTACTTTGACTACTCTTGCCACTCAGCCCATGGTAATCACAGCTCTACTTCTACATCTACATGTTTGGGGCTATTTTAGAATATGCATAGCAGCCAGATACAAATGCCTATGATTTTTTGTTAATATCTTAAAGTTCTACTAACATTACCCCAGGGACCATGCTTCTAAATAGTTTGCCCTTTACTTGTGCATTAGGAGAAATATGAAACATAAAACCATATGACTCCACTGTATTACTAGAACATATGTTGAGTTACTATATGAATAGCTGGTAATGCAAAAACTATGGCTTGTTTTCCCACGGTCTACTTAATGGTCCACTGTGGTGTTAAATCATCTCTCCAAAGCAATTAGCTCAGGACTGGAGGGTTGTAGTTCAGTGGTGTGGAACTTCTCCAGCATTCATATAATCCTCAGTTCAACACCAGTACCAAAATCCAAAACTGAATTCTAAAGCAGATCCAAATTTTTTTAGTTAGTATAATCTCATTGCTTATCATAATCTTTTAAAATTATTGTTATCATCTTGACGTAATTTTGATAGGTCAGGTGCATCTAGAAATTCATTTATTTCTTTTAGGTTTTACAAATTAAGGGAGATACAAATTTTTAGTCTATTATTATTATTTTCTGGATTTTATGGGTACTAGTGGCAATGTTTCCTTTTCATCTACAGTTATGTTGATTTAGTTCTTTTCCCTTCTTTTGGTTAATTTGGCTAAGGATTTGTCAATCTTGTTAACCTTTTAGAATAACCAACTATTTGTTCCATTGATACTTTTATGTTTTTTTTTCTAGTGTTAGGACACAGGATTATGATTCTAAGAGGGTCTGAGTCCTACATGGGCCTGTAAACTCTAAAAAACAAATAAATAACATTGATACAATTGTTAAAATATCTTCCACAAAAAAAATGGTATCTGAAGACCATGTTGAATAGCTTGGGCTACAATTTTTTGAGTTAAGTAAAGATATTTTTACTTTTTTCCTTTCCTGTATAACTTACTCCTGTAGAATATGGGCAATTTAAACATTACTTCAAGATGTGTAGTAATATTTTGGGAAATTCCCTCAAAACTGACTTGTTTTCTGGAGGTTGGTAGAGCAACCTTTTGAGAATCACCTTTGTGGAAGAGCCGGAGCCAGTGATCAGAGAAGGTGCTGCTCTAAGGGAGAGTTGCATGGTGGACAACATGGCAACAGCCCTTCTCATTAGGCAGGGATCCAGGACATTATTTCACCATTTTTAATAATCATGAAACACAAGCTTCCCCTGAGTATGGGTATGCCCTTACAAAATCAAGCTCAGACTCAGGGCCATTCCCAGTGAGTCAGTGCAAGAA
Organism: Dicrostonyx torquatus; assembly: GCA_028555095.1. Classification (NCBI taxonomy): domain Eukaryota; kingdom Metazoa; phylum Chordata; class Mammalia; order Rodentia; family Cricetidae; genus Dicrostonyx; species Dicrostonyx torquatus. The sequence goes on from JAQHUG010000079.1 coordinate 1,476,278, forward strand.
CTGGGAAAATGAACATCTTTCCTAAAAGAAAGCAAGACCATTGCACACACTGCATGGAAAAAGACCCTGACCTTTCAACTAACAAGCAACTTTCCTTTCTGAGAAAAACAGCGGGCAGATTCAGAAGATGAAGTTATTTTTAAAAGTGTTGAAAATTTTGGTTCTGCTTTGATTTTGAGTTCAGTATCTGTGTCTTAGAGAGAAAGAAATAAAGAATTTTATGCAGGGACTAATTCTGAAAGCAAGTAATTTTTGTTCATTTGATCGTTTAATGGACAAGGAGTAAGCAATGATTCAAACTTGAATCTTTCGCTTTTGCAAAATACAAGTTCTGAGAATTGAATAAATATAACTAAACCCTGGTTCAAGCACAAAGTCAAATGGGACTAATACTATTTTTATGGTAGCTGAATGCATGTGTTTGCAGTTGATAGGGAATATTATCTCATCTTTGAAATGAGTGATAAGATCGATATAGAGAATCTCATTTCTGTTTTTTCCTAATTCCCCATTTGCCCATAGAAAATTCTCATTTTAAGATGCTCATGAAGCAACATCATCCCCAGTGAAATCAAAGCAATACATAAATAGAGACAAACTCTCCATGTACCATCACAGAGACCTGCAGTTCTGGAAAACTTAATTAAGATGTTGCACTCATTACCCTTGAACTTGATTGTGTTTTCAGTATTCTTTCCTTTGTTCAGATTGGCACAGTATTTGACACCTGCTTTGTTACAAGGTCAGATCATAAGGGAAGTCTTGACAGTACAGAATTGCCATCCTTTCAGAGAGGCTGGCTTTATTGTATACCCTGCCTCCCCAAAAGCATAAAAAAATGAGCATAAAAAAGTTTTTTGTTTTTATTTGCTAGTTTGTGGTCTCTGTAAGAAATAAAGACTGAGGCTCTTTTAAAAATCACTTCTCTGCTGTTGGAGCTCCTTCTGCTCCTTCAGCCAATAGCCTTTAAGATACCAGCTCACTGGAGTGTGGTTGCTTTCATTTTAAAAAGCTGTGCAGCCCTCCACTCTCTCTCTTGATTCTGGCTCCCATTCTGACTGCTAGACTCTCTGTTTTCTGTTTGTAATGAGAGGACCGTGGTGTAGGATGGTGTGCTGTAAGTTTTTCCCCCTCCAATAAATAACCCCTTTTAATCAAACTGGTGTGGGATTGTTTTGAGGCTTTATTTGGTACCCCACGTTGGGTGCCAATTTGTTGTAGGGAGGTAGGGAGGAGTGGGACTCGTCCCAGTGCCCGCGAGGAGTGCAGGCCCTTTGTTCAGTTCTGCCCAGTAGCTTACATTTGAAATAATTACACAGAAACTGTATTCATTGAAATACTGCCTAGCCCATTAGTTCTAGCCTCTTATTGGCTAACTCTTATATCTTGATTCAACCCATTTCTAATACTCTGTAAGTCACCATGAGGTAGTGGTCTTACTGGGAAAGATTCAGCATGTCTGACTCTCTTGACTCCATTGCGGCTCTCTCTGACTCAGCCTTCTCTATCCCAGAATTCCGTTCTGTCCTCCCTGCCTATCTAAGATTTTGCCCTATCAAAAGGCCAAGGCAGTTTCTTTATTCAACCAATGAAAGCAACACACAAACAAAAGGAACTTCTACACCACTTCTCTCCATAACAACAAAACTATATAGGTAGGAATACACTTGTGGAGTATAAAAAAAAAGTGGATAAAGTTTATGTTACCAAATTCTGATATGGCAGCCTTTGAAGAAATCCTTAGACTATCCCCTCTTATCCCCAGGTCTGATAGCACAGCTCCCATCATGGGAGCTGTCTCCAAGGATAGCACTTTTCATCTCTCTTCTCAGCATTCACTCCTTGGGATGGGCTCCTCCATGAATAAAGGAATTTTTTAAAATACCATCACTCATGTCCAGGGAAGAGACAGACTTTAGCATAATAAGGAACAAAGTAGTTAATGACATGTACATAATAAGCAGCTTATTAAATGTGATTGTAATGTAGTTTTGGGTATTGTATTTGGTGGTGAACTGTGTCTATTTGTGACAACATTGTCCCCTCATCTTTATGTTCAAGACCCTAATCCTGGTCCTACCAGGGTCTCTGATTCTTGGGCTACTGCCTAATAATGTGTATTCCTAGCAGTTATCCAGAAACTGCTCCTTGTCTGGGATCCATACCTGCATAACCACTGTGCTATAATTATTTGAAGTATAATCATATGATCTAAACAAATTAAAATGTACTTTCAAAAGAAACACATCTCAAATGAAATTGTTCTCTGTAGCCCAAAGATATAAACAAAAATGGACACCTCCTCCAGTTTAGGGACAACCATGAGTAAAAATAACTTAGCTCCAATCTTCTGAAAAATACCAAATCATTTACGTTGCACTTACATTCTATAAAGTCTATGGAATGAGCCATTATAGCCATTTTTGAATGAGTGCATTTAATAAGTATATAAAAAGCAAAAGTAGGGGCTGGAGATATGGCTCAGTGGATAAGAGCATTGCCTGCTCTTCCAAAGGTACTGAGTTCAATTCCCAGCAACCACATGGTGGCTCACAACCATCTGTAATTGGGTGCCCTCTTCTGGCCTGCAGACATACACACAGACAGAATATTGTATACATAATAAATAAATAAATAAATATAAAAAATCAAAAGTAAATGAACAAATAACAAGAACAAAAAAGCAACAAAGAGAACACAAAGCATCAACAAATCAGGAGCTCATAGCCTGTGCCAGAGATGACTGGGGTATCTGGGTTGGGAAAGCAAACAAAAGTACCATCACCAAACAGATCATTTACAAACATTTGAAAAAAATCAACCAGAGAGGGTGAGGCATAAGCTTGCGCTCTCTGTTAAGGAGCTCCCTATGGAATTTTCTATAGATGAGCTTCCCATTTCATGATCCTCTCTCAGACATTTTACGCCACGGGATAAACAATAATAACCTATATTGGAAATAGTTTTTGTCCTAGCTATTCTCAGGGATGCAGCCATTTCACTGTTTTCCTTTCTCTCTGACAAAGGGTTGGGGACAAGCCTAGGCTGAAAGGACCCTTCAAATAAACATGTTTGGGACTGAGTGCAGGGTCTCCTCAGTGCCAGAGTCTGCTATTATCCAGATTAAATGCAATATTTTGTCTTCCAGTATAACACATATAAGTGTATATATACAGACCCCACACAATACTTTTTAGCTGTTCCCATCATCCACTTTGTACTTAATGTGCTGAATCTGCTATCTTAGTGCAGATGACTATATGAAGAGCAATTGAAGCTTTGATTGCAATTGCTGTAGACAACCACCTTGGGTTTTGCGGACACTACAGTGGTAGACAGAGCATAACATAGACTCCTAATGTCCATGGAAATGAAAACAGTTTTCAGTTACAATATTCTGGTCTCAAGATGGAGACGAAAAGCCTTTCTTCTCCTGGAGTGGATCCTTCTATCTATGCTGTCCTAAGTCTTGTCATGCTTTGCCTCTGTCTATCTATGCTTACCTCTGGTTCCCTTCTCAGTTTATGCCCAGCTTTCTGGGGGTGCTTTTGGCTATTCATGCACAATACATTATCACCTTTGAAGAAAATCAATTGCTCCTAGAGCAATTATCAGGACTTCAGAAAGAATATGAAAGCAAGAAACATTTTCTGTGCAGTCACAGTAAATGGTAAATCTTTGATAAGACAGGATAGATATACTCTCACTATTGTAAGTTACATTTCTGAAGACCTTGGGGAAATTCTGAATAGGATGACATATAAAAATAATAGAGAAATAACTCTTAAACTTACTTTATATTTTTCTGTATCTTTAAATAGTTATAAATGTATGTCTACACTTGACTTAGTGGAAATAAAATTAAGTATAATCAATGTGTAATCCATCCTATATAGATTTTGCAAGAAGGGATATTTTAACTTCTTATATGTAATTATCAGGAGTTTTATCTTACATTTTATCATAAGAAATTCCATTGGCACAGAGCAAAGTAAGGAAGCCTTTGGGCTTCCTAATCCACTTGGGTTGTGTCTTAAAAGACACATTTCAGACTAAATCATAACATATGTAGGACCTCTTGTCATTGCTTGTCAGGCAAAATGAATACCCATGACACATACATATTTTTTAGCACTCTTTGGGAGGAAAAAATATGCTTTTTCTGATGAATGTAGTTCATGGATCACTTGGTGAATCCCAAAATTGACAAGTACTCAGGTAAATACAATTGCAAAACTTTTTTTTTCCTGCTTAAGTAATCTCATTTAAAATGTGGATTACATTCTTTTGGGCACTTGAAGTCATCCTCTCACCTCTTTATGCAGTGCCCACTTAGTTTTTGGTTGCATGTTATTGTTATAAATTTAGCTGAAAGGGCATCATAGAATTTTCAAGCACATAGGGGTACATAGATTTCTATCCAGGGTGACGCATTGATCGAGCCAGCCAGTAAATTAACAACAGCAGAGCACTGTTAAATTTTAAACTTAATTGCCATCTCCTCTTAATTTCTATGGATATGATCAATAGATGCCAGAGCAACTTTGAAGGAGATCTTTAGAGAGCATCTACTTCCTGAAGTATAATGTAAAAACCACTGTTTCCTTTCAAGCAACTTGCAGTGCAGCACAATTACTTAGAAGGCTTCTGTTAAAAGACTTCATTTTAAACAGTTTGGATTAGCCTGTTTGGTCGACATACAAATGGGAGTTTTATTTTTAAATTAGTTTGACTTGCTCTCTAGTCCTGTCCCTAGCTTTCCCTGACTGTTGAATTCTGTTGCTCTTCTACTCCGTCTTTGTCACCTATGAACCCATTTCATATTCCATGCTGAATTCTGATTTAGTCAGTGCCTTGTATCCAAGGTTTTAATGAAAATTATAGCTCAATATCAGTTGAGATTGAACATATGCAGAATTCCTGAAACTTGTAGCTCACTATACTATCGATTGATATTGAACATGTGTAGATACATAGCAATAAGCCCTGCTGATTGATAGTGGGTGTTATACTTGGTGAAGTCGTATGCTCATAAAGGAAACAGACAAAAATCCCAGGCTTGTAATCAGTTTGCAAGCTAATGGAAGTAAAATAGAAATGTGAGTGCAAGAAGCATATAAGTATCAAATTAAGATGATTTCACATAGTGAAATTACCACAAGATGAATAAAAATAGATAAAGGGATATAGATTTGGATGGAGAGCTGTCCTTTAAACCAAATGGAAATAAAGAGCACGTTTTAGGTGAGAAATGCCTATAGCTCTAACTCTACGGGAATTTGATACTGGTAGCCTCTACAGGCCTCTTCAAGTATAAGCATGAAGGTGGCTGCATACACACATACTCACATTCAATTAAGCATAAAATAAATATTCGAAGTGAAAAATGGATGAGGATGACTGACTGGTAAAGTACTGTGGATAGCAACATCAACAGGCTCACATTTCTAAGATGGACATGAGACAATTTTAAGAGTAGTAAGAAGCTGTTTTTGTCTGACACACAGAGACAGGAGAAAGTGGCATGTCCCATGCATCATTGAGAAGTCTCGCTCATGAAGGAATTTCCTGGAAGGACTGTAGAAATTCCTCTAAACTGAGAGTTCACATCTGCTGTTGAGAAGGATGGACACAAAGTATGACAATGAGCATCCTTCCTCCCCATCCTATACAATCACATTTGTTATGATATCAGAGCCACACGCTTTCTTATCCCTGTCTGCCTAAACATGTAGAACTTTAGAATCCTGATTGTATTTGTGTAACAGAAAGCTACCAGAAGGACAGATGCAGGAGGTCATAATGCTCTCAACTCCCAGCCCACTTGGATTTTCACTGGTTTAGAGGTATCCTTTGTGGACCAGGATTGGTGAAAGCATAAGGAGATAGTTAACCTTCATAGAGGCTATTTAATCTTGATGTAAATAGAGATAATCGGGTGTGGGGGAAAGTGTGAAGACTATCATTAAGGCATCTTGTGCCTGAAACCACACTCAACGTGCTGTGAACACGGGTTAGGAAGACAGAGTCTCAGAGCTGTGGACCTTCCACATCGGCACACGTCTGGTCTCTCTAACCTCAGCCATGACTAACCTGATGTAGTATTGCTTGCACACCAATATGCTGCTGTTTCTTTGTTACCCTGAAAATGAACCTACGGCCTCATACCTGCTATACACGCTCTGTCACTGAGTTACATCAAGAGCTCTCAGCAACTGGAAGTTGAAGATTCTGTGTAAACTCCCAGAACACTGTTCAGTTCTTCACAGTGGACAGTGAAGGGAAAGATATCCCAATCAGCTGGGGCATAAGTAACCCAGAAACTTCTATCTCAAGTTGAAGTCTAGATCCAGATAATTTCTAGAGCTGATAATTTCTAGAACCCATCTAGACTGATGGGTTTCTTTTTAGACCTAAGGTGGTTGCATTTCGTTTGTCTACAAGGTTTGTATTCCAATGGAAAAGAATGATAGCAGACAGCATGTCTTTTCCCTTAAGGACAGTCACTTCCTCTTACTTTTCCTTTGCCCTATTTTTGTCTCATGAATCTGCTTACCTAGAAAATAGTGTCTGTTTCTAGGAAAGTGTGTATCTGCCTAAAACCTGGGCAGTTACCACAAGAGAGAAGATGTCACTCTGGGAAGGAAGCAGAAAAGGCAAGATCACCAGGAAGTATGAAAAGACTAGGAGCTGTCAGTCTTGGGACCGATTCTGTTGTATATCTTGGTAGTATTAACATTTATTGAATATGTAAAACTTTGTACTCCAACAAGCTGCCAAATAGTCTAGATATTTCTAGGTGTACTGTATAGTTTTCTATTTTCTGGAATTCTAGAAGTGTACAAAGTGTGGGTGAAGTAACAGGTTTAAGGTTTTAAGATTTAACAGAGCATGTTCACTAAAATGAGATCATATAGACAGGTTCTCCCATGACACTGTAGTTGGTGACAGTCCAGATCAATGGTTCACCACTCTGGCTTGAATTTACATAAAGTATGCACTGAAGAGGAGAAGAAACTCTCACCAAAATCATCTCCTTTGATTTAAGCCTGTGACTATGTCTCTGTCTATTTGTGGTTGTGATGGAGTGTATATATCTGTCTATCTCTGTCTTCTCTGGTGGTAGTGGTGGTGATGTGTGTGTGTATGTGTGTGCAGCATTTATGTGTGTGATGTGAGGGTATGTATATGTGTATAGTGTATGTGGGGGGTAGGGTAGTGTGTGTAGATGATGTTTTGCACATGGTATCTGTGTGATGGTGGTGGTGGTGTGTGTGTATGTGTTTATGTAAATGTGTGTTTGTGTATGTATGGTGTCTATGTGTGCTGTATGTGTTGCATGGGATGTGTGTGTGGTGTAGTGTGGTTTCTGTGTGTATGTGTGGTGCATGTGCGCATGTTGTGTGCATGTGTTTTAGTAAAGACTTAATGGATAACTCCTATGTTTCTTTCATTTTTGAAAGAGGGTCCTATACAGGATCTTCTAGGCAAAGTCTGGCCTGAAACTCATTGAATAGTTCACACTGGCCTCCAATTCACAGTAGGTCTAGCCTCTCACATGCCAAGGTTATAATAGTTACTCACTCACTCCCAGCTAAAATTGTGAAACACTTCACAGATGTGGCTGTCATCCTTATATAGAGGCTTTGCTAATCTCTGTATTATTCTAATTTTGATAACTGTACTACCAAATCTAGCTCTGTCTTTTGAATAGTAAAAATAACACAGACTCCTTGCTGTGGTGATGTGCAAGATACAATTATGCAGTAGTGCTTGAATTTTCCTCCAGTGCTGCAAGACACTCCCTGTTTCTGAGGTCTTGATACATTATATTTAAAACAAGCTGAAATTATGTACTGTGTTATGGATGAGTCCCCTAAAATAATCAGCCTCCCCAAACTCATGTGCTGCTAGTTAATTCTCAGTACAAGGTGACTGAACGTAGGACCTGGTGTCATGTTTAGGTTGTTGTGCCACCTTCAGTGTTTTAATGCTGTTAGAACTGTTTGACTCTGTTGTTTTTCTTACTTTCCTGGGCTCAAGACCATGATATCCTTCCCCCTCAAAGGACACATCAAGAAGACTCCTGCAGACATCAGTTGGACTCTACAACTATACGAAAGTAAACATCATATCCGTGAAGCTGTCTAATTAGCACTGTTTAATACAGCAACCATACACACCCATAGGCAAACGCAGAAGGTTTTGAGATTTCTTTTTACTTCAGATCTATAATTAGTTTCAGCTTTTAATTCAAACTGAAAGGAACACAGCATAAATGTGTCGCTTAGGCCACAATGGTATGAATTGAAAAAATGATTCTTGGCCCCTAGACTAAGAGGTAAATGACACATCAATGCTGTATCAGTTAAAAGATATGTAAGGAACATGCTTTACTTCCAGTCCCACACTGTGTGTTATACGTTTGACTTGGGGATGTCATAAAGATTAATGGGCAGTATTTATATTTGTGACAGAGAGGCCAAGTGCTTTCCTGGCCACGTGGTAAGAGGCTGAATATCCCTGTGGCTGGGTTCTATTGGGACAAGAAAGAGCAAAGGAAACACATATCAGTCACACGACTGCTTGTTATCCATTCCTGTCAAGACTTGTTCACAAGGGCACTGAAACAATTGGGTAAAATGAAGTTTTGAGATTATCCGTGGATTTCAATTACAGTATTTGTGCTCTTTCGGACCCCTATTAACATCCATAGCTGGTGTGGCAATGCTGTTGAGATTTATAAGGAACCTCCCTTGTTCTCTGCATCCAACCCAGGGCCCACATGATCAGCATTCTTCTATTATTGCCAAATCTGGTTTCTGAGAGAGACATGTTTGTTGCCTGTGAGACTTTAAAAAAAAAACTGCCAACTCAACAATAGCTACATCATTTCTAGTAAAAACTGAATTCTGCAAGGTGTCAAATGGCTCTTTGTCAATGTGGTTAGTCCTTTCAAAGTTACAGGAGAAGAAAAATATGGAAAAAGCATAATTTATGCCTCATTTATTGCTCACAGTCAAGAATGGCTCTCTTAATCTCTTTTTTTGAAAAGTGTGAGAGTGCCAGTAAAACAGGAAAGTTTACAGTGACTGTCCCCAGAAGCAGGGGCAGGGACAGCTCCACTCTGCTGGCCAGGCCACTGGCTTTGGTATAAGATAATTTGTATTCAAATTCTGTTTCAGATATCTTCTAACTTCAGTTGTTTGAATTGATGACTTAAGCTGTCTATGGTGGTTTAGCCTTTTAATCCGGGAATTTGAGAAGCTGTTACCACAAGAAGGGACAATGTAAAGACTGAAACTCAAAAGCATACTTGGAGTCCTGGCTGCCAGAATTGATGTCTTGGTGGCAGCGGTAGGTGCAAGTCACAACATGGGGTGAAATTCTTTAGAGCTAAATGTCCATGCATGAGTAGAGTTGGGGGGATTGGATTGAAATGGTGGTGTTAACACTGATACCCCTGTGGTTGAGTTGTACTGTAATCAAGGGAACAGTCACTCTGGTTGGAACATGGATTCATAATCTAAAAATACTGTCCCCTTACTAGTTTCTTGGCCACATGCATTTATCTGAATAAAATGTGTGTTAAGCAATTAGCAGACTGCCTGGAAATCACGTAGGATTCCAGTCAATTAGTGATAATAACTTTTGGCTAAGTACCGTTTGGACTAATAAATTGCTTTAAACTGATGAAAAGGGATGAGTAGTGCATTGGTTTGCTTTAAATAGAACCATAGGAGCCACTCTAGACAGCCTGATGTGATAGATGCAGGATGCACGAATGTCATGGTTAGACGTCTGACAGGAGGCCTAGGTTATGCCGAATAAGGAAATGGTTAGTAGTCCACACCCAAGAAACCTTGAAGTGATTGTGAATACAGCCGAGTCGATGGTCCCCACTGCCCTCAAGATCAGACTGATTGATTGGGAAGAGCCCACAGATGTGAAAGCAAGCCACTGTCCATTATCTCAGCCACTCAGGAACTCTCTAGTGCCCTAACAGCTGTCGCTCTGAAATGTCTGCCAGAAAAATTCCACCAGAGGATAACGGTTGCTGTTTCTCCTCCATCTTCCTCGGCTTCCGGCTGCTGTGTCTAAGCCAGAAATACACAGCATAAGATGCTAGGAAGTACGGTTATAAGGTTCTCCTGGGTGAAGAAGTGAAAATGTAGAAAGGTATGATGGTGATGAACCACAATGTCGATGTGGGTTGATGATAGATAATTCAGTCTCTCTGTATGCTCAGCATTTCTTTATGAAGAAGACATGTGTGGGGTGACACTGTTTCCCAAGTACACCTGCCCACAGGATAGCAGCAATGATATTGTTTGGTTTGCTTCCTTCTCCAGTGATATTGGACAATGGGAGAATGATTCCCTCAGATAAGAGCCCTTGTCCATCTATCTACCATGGTTCCTGAACTAAATCAAGTAGCCCCATGCAAAGAAAATGTCATTCCATGTCTTGATTGCTCAGCCTTACATCCTGATAGCTGCTCAGAACAGGGGTCAAGGTGGCCTTCCCTGCTTCACTCAGTTCTGGTGTCTAGTGACTCTACCCAATAGTTTTGCTGTAATTGGTGTTTATGTGCTTTCTTGAGCAGAATCTATAGCGACTTATATGTGTTTATTTATACTTTGTCTCTCCCCTCCCCAAAAATATTCCTACAGATAGCATAATTTTTTCTTAGTTTTTGTATTGTATTTTCAGGGCCTAAAAATACCGGAAATATGGACCATAGTACAAACAAAAAGCTAAATAAAAGAAGGCTTCAAGGAGATCACCATGAGAAAGATGGATAAGATCAGAGTTGAGTCTTAAACAGTATGTCTGTAAGACAATATAACACCTTTAATAAATAAAATTCCCGGATACTGCAAGTCTTCACTACAATTTAAGTGTCAGATCATTTTGTGGGTGCCTTACATAGCTTGTTTTCTAATACTACAGCATCACTAGCATGTTTAGGAATCCTGTATAAGAAAGGAACGAGAGGATCACGAGATCGAGTAACTAACTTGAAGTCTCTAAATCACAGGAGCCTCTTCTTCAACCACTTCTCCTGGATGCCTCACAGTGGTGATGTACGACAGTCTTGTCACACTTGACAACATGAGAGGCTGAATCTTTACACAAGGGTGGATTTCCACACTCATGCCCTACTCCTGGAAATTGCAGCAACTGCCCAAACCACTCCTAGGAAGACACCAGAGCCATGCAGCTTGCTCCACAAGCAAAAGCTTCAGGAGTAGTCTGAGGGAAGGAACAGACAAGCTCAGAAGGGCATGAACTTGGAGAGAAGACATGCACCTAGCAGCATATGGCTAAATGTAGACTCTGAGAACATGACTACCCCTCCCATGATATTCCTGTGAAAATAACACTGGTTCTTTATCTTGGTTTCACGAGTTTGAAAATTATTCTTGTGACTGCATTCCAAACCATTTCTGTTCTCCGTGTAAAGTAGTGGTCAGGCATGCCAACAAACCCACAAGAAACTATAACAAAGTGAACTAGATAAATCATCACTTCAACATAGTCTCTACTGCAGTTTGTTTTTAATGTAGCAAAGAGAGAAACAACGAAAGTGGAAAAGATAGCTGTGACTCTCGGGATACAATCCAGCTTATCACGCTGTTGTCTTTGTCTTCTTAGAACGGCTGTTTTCTCACTGACTTTTAGTGGTGAATTCCTCTCAGCTGAGAAGTGATCTGCTGAACTGATTGCCTTAGGTCCCAGTTCCTTGTCAGAATCACTCGGGGTCTCTGCGCTCACCGTAGGCATTGGGAGTGAAAGTCTCCTGCTAGGGTCAGATGTGAAAAGCTTCTGTTCTCATCCTTCAAAACCCTATTTTCGAAGCTGGGGTCTCATTTTCAGGGGTCTGACCTTAAGGTGTTCAGACAGAGAGTGCACCAGTCTTCAGAAACCAGCAGCCATACAAAGCATGCAGAAACATGCCTGGAACTTTGTCCACTTATCTCAGAAATTGAGACTCGGGAACCTGTGACTCAATCATGAAGAATTCATGTTTAGAAAGCCTTGTTGTGTCTCAGCCCGATGTGGTAACACATACCAACACTTAGGAAGCTGGGTTAGAAAGACTGTAAGCCTTGACTCAAACAAAAACAAAACAACAACAAACCCTCATCACTTCCTACATTTCTGAAAATAGAGGATTAAAATAGCAATTTCACAGACTAGTATCTGTTTTAATTATGGATTAAGATGACTTCATGGTCAAATATCTATCTGGAGTCTCACCTACATAAGCCTGAGAGAATTATTTTCTAATAACAATTTTTTTAAAAACTCATAAGATTTGTTACCAAGACCAAATTTTTTGACTAGTAGATAGATACAAATGTCATACCAATATTGGCTATAATTATTAATGTTCCTAACATTAATATTAAAGTGGAGTATACAAGTTTATAACAATAATTGTTTTCTTTTTATCTTTATAATTATGCAAAAATAATGATTATTATGCAAAACTAAATAGCTTCTGGAATGGACACACACGTGTTCCAGGGATCCTATGACAAACAATAGTGCCTGCATCTTGGATCACTTACATCTTTCTACCCTACCCTCACAGGTGTCTATTCCTTACTTCTGTAATCATGAGTCAGTTTATGTCTTTTTAAATTACTAATCATACAATATAATTCTGCAGTGTATTTTTAAAACGGCTTGTAATGATGTTCTATGTTGTTCCATGTAATACTTATTCTTTTTCTCACCACTACACTACACAACGTGTAAAGTTTTCCTCAATAGTTCACGTTTTGAATGTTGCCCAACCTTTCTTGAACAAGTTTGGAACATTATGTGTCATTTTGTAGACATCTACATGCACATCTTATGGCAAAAATCAGTGTGTATTTTGATTGACTATAAAACTAGGAGTGGAATTGCTGGATTGAAGAAGGTATATTTTTAGTTTTAGAAGATTCAGCTAAAGAGACTGGCACATTACTAATAGTTGGTATGTTTGTGGCATGCCCTTGTGTGTGTGTGTGCATGTGGGGGTAGAGTATATGCACTCGATGCACAAGTGTGCAGAGGCTAGAGGGAAACGTTGGCTGTTTTCCTCTTAATGTTCCACTTTATTTTTGAAATAGGATCACTGAACCTGAACCTTACTGCTTTGGCTGGGCTGGCTGGCCAGCAAGGTCCCTAGACTTTCCTATCTCCACACCCCAACAATGGGGTTATAGACAGTATGGCCTGGCCAAGATTTTACAAGTGTATTTACAATTCACACTCATTTCTCCTGCTTGCACAGAAAGTGCCCTTACCAACTGAGCCATCTCTCTAGTCCAAGTGTCTAGTATTATCAGGTTTAGGCATTGTTTAAAAGATCATATTGCTGGGTGGATAGAGTTACCATTTTATTTTGAGTTTAAATTTAGGAGTAGGAAACATAAATTACATAGAAATAGTTCTACTAAGGGATTATTCCCCTATTTATGGAATACTTGAGTCTTGAGCCCTTCCCAGAAAAGGGACAGAGTTTTAAAATCATCCAATGAGATTTGGGAACAAAGAGGGCTGCCAGAGCCCAGCATTGAAGTCGCTCGTTTGGAAGTCTGAGCAGATACATCGCTGTGACTCTTATGCTCTCCTGGGTGGTGGCAGCTGCATTTTCTGTCTCATTAGGTATTCTCAACTTTGCCACTCTCTTTGTTTAACAAATCAGAACATGGTGTGGCAAGTTGACAGAAGAGTTGAGGAGAATTCTCAGTGATGCTTATAATGGGCTCAGAACACCTGTGCACATCTAGTTGGTTTCTTCGTACTTCCAGCAAGTCAGTGGCCCCTCCTAAAGGAGAAATCAGGAAGAGTTTTTAGCAATGTTTGAGATAACATCTAGCAACTTCTATAACATAAAAAAAGAAGTTTTTCAAATGAAAATAATTCTCTGTAAGGCTTTGGGTCTGTGAAACAGAGAACACTCTCAGCAGTTATTTATTCACTCACACACACACACCTGCATCACACACACAC
>JAQHUG010000079.1:1510817-1549572 GCA_028555095.1 Dicrostonyx torquatus
TGTCTCGAAAAACAAAAGAAGAAGAAGAAGAAGAAGAAGAAGAAGAAGAAGAAGAAGAAGAAGAAGAAGAAGAAGAAGAAGAAGAAGAAGAAGAAGAAGAAGAAGCAGAGAGTATAAGCCAGAAGCAGACAGATGAGGCACTCAGCAAGCTAGCCTTTACCCCTTAATCACCCCTAATGCCCTATATATGCCAACTTAGTCCCTGAAAGATTCTACAACCTCACAAATTAGTACACAGAGTCAGGAGAACAAGCATTCAAATGCATGTGCTTGTTGGAGATGTCTTATATCCATCTCCAACTGGCCCCATAGGTTTGCGGTCATCTCATAATACAATATGCAAGGAGCTCAACTTTAAAAGATGTCTTTTTACTGGCCCAATTATCATAAATATTGGCATAGCTAAATTCACTGTTTTCTGATACTCAAGTCAGTTTCTTAACTGTAAGTCCATGTAAAAATCAAAACTCAACTTACACACTTCCAATAAAAAAAAATGGCACAAAGAAACTCTTACCATTCCAAAGGGAAGAATGAGAGGGTGGCAAAAGACTACTATAGAAAATATAGCAAAGCACGGCCAAAACCCCCAGGAGGAAAAACACCAAGTCTCATTGCTCTGTGTCTGGCATCAAGGGTCGAGTGGCTTGGAAAGCCCTAACATGGAGCTCTGTCACCTGTAGAACACATGGAATTTTTCATGTGACAGTTCCACACAGTGCCTTGTCTCCAACGTCATGGGATTTCCATGACATCTTACCCTTCACAGCCTCATACAACAGCATCTCACAATGCCTCCCCAGGATCTTCATAGTCTCAGGCTTCATAGGGTTTTTCTAGACCCTTAACATAAGTCTCTGTGACTGTAATATTTACTTCTGCTTCCTATAAAATCAGCACTACAGGAAGACAGTTCATTCTGCTGCTCCCTTGAGATGTGTTCCGGTCTTGTTCTATCCGCAGTGGCAATAACTCTGCTACAGAAGGGTATTATATGGTTTTAAAATTTACTCCACCAAACAAAATAGTCCATTTTTCAAATTTGCCTCATTTAAATTACCAGGACCTAGGCAGAATGCAGGTAGACTCTTTGCCAAGTTGTAATAAAAGTGGCCTCTATACCAATTACCAATAGGAACCTAACTCCCATCTGAAACTTCATGTGTCTACTCTTTACTGTACACATTCCTTTCCAAATTATAGACTTTCAAACTCTCACCAGAATGAGCTCTATTTACAGAACACTATAACTCTTGTAGCTCCAAACTCTTTCATGTTTTCTCATGAACCAGTGATAAATGTATGAACTACATGGTCAGATTTACAGCCCAGGGATGTCACTTTTGGTACCAGTTATCTTTATCAGTCACATCACTGCTACAGATAACGGCCAGAAGTGACTCATGAGAAGGGTTGTTTCCACCTACACTTTTAAGAGTATGTAGTCTATCATGGAAACAAAGAATGGCAGTAGTGTTTGGTCCACAGTGGTGGGAATTTATAGTACATGTTACATCTCAGCAGATCAGGGAGCAAAGAGCTGGGATTACACTGGAGCCCCCTAAAGTCTTTAAATTCTATACCTATGTACCCATGTCTGCCAGCTTTATCCCATGTTTAAAAGATCTTACCACTTCTCAAAACAGTCCACCAGCTAGGGAAATAAGGCTTTATACATGTTAGTCTAAAGGGAACATATCACATCAAAACCATAACACATTCGGCAATTATGAAAACCAGTCAGTGTATTTTATGGGAATTTTCTTAAAATGTTTTAATTCTTCTCTAGTTATCCTAGTAAATGTAAGTAACTTGTCTTTACTTTAGAGAGCTTAGTGTATCCTTTATTTTTTATAAAAAAAATGTCATCACTTTAGAGAGCTTAGTGTATCCTTTATTTTAAAAGAAACCCTGTATCAATTCTATTGAACTTGGATGTTGGTTATTGACATTTGGCAATTTTTCTGATCTTCTCACCAGTCATTTGGCTGTAGTAGCTCAGTTATTGGCACCTTGAACTATAATTTCTAAGGAGTTAAAATGCTACATAGCACTTATTATTGTGATGAAATGCTAGTGCAAATATGCTTGAGCTAGGAATCTCTGACTTCATTCAACTCAGTTCTTTTTAAAAATATTTTACCTACATTTCACTTAAATTTGGTAAAATGTAGACTTTTAGCAGCCTGGGTAACTAGCTGCTAAATGAAAGAAGTGTGTGTAAATGCTATTGTTATTGCTTGATTTTGTCAGCATGAGAGAAGCAAACTGAAAAACAGGGTGTTTATGATTTATATGCCTGTAACCATGCATTTCAGATTTTGGATCTGAAAACCATCATGTAGGATGTGCAATCTTTAGTTCCTCACAGAGAAGGCCACTCTCTCTAATCTGAAACAAGCCCATGTTGTTCAAGCCATCTGACCAGTCTCCATGATCTTCTGTGCAATATCTTGAATATTAGCAAAGCCTGGCCCTTGAGATCAGTGAGACATGGGTTCAAATCTCAGTCTCACTATTTGCTAGCTTTATAATTTGAAAAAAAAATCCTTGATCTTTCTATGCTTCCATTTTCCTGTTCTCTAAGATGGGACTACTAGCTCATCCCGTTGTATGGAACTCGTAAAGGAGATGTAAGAGGTAGAGCACTCTGCCCTTCCAGTACCTGTCACCTAGCAAAGCTAGCTGAGCAAGGATGCACTAAGTCTGAAGTAACCGTTGAAGGATGTCGTCTGTTGCAGTGGTCTGTACAAGGTGAGCACTGAGTTGATTAGCCAGATGACATGTGACCATTTAGGAAAAGGAGTTTCCTTTGTACCACTTGGTATTTTATATCAGACCTAAAGTTTTCCAAGGAATTTCTCAGTCACATTGAGATTACTTATGTGTTGATTGCTTATTTTAAACACTCTTCTAAATTAGATAGGAGTTTATTGCAATGTTTTATTTCCACAGAGTTTTGACAGTAAACAAAAGATGAAATGAAGTAAAAATATCAGAAAATAGGGGACCTTTGGGATCCAATTAACCCAAAGAAGGTCATTCTCAAAATTATGAAAAATTGGAAATATTATGATGGGTCCCTGAGTGTTTGAAAACCCTCACAGTTTAATTGCAAATGAGAGAGAATATCAAATGCCTTCAACTAAATCCCAAATATTGTGCTGTTAGGAAAAGTTTGAGGAAACCTAATAGAATTCTGTGACAAAGTGCAGGTGTCTCTAACTAGAGTCAAAATGCCCCAAGATATTTTATTTATTTAAGCTATAAATTTCATTATTTAAATTGTCTGTATTCAACTAAAGGAGAAAATACCCATGTTTGTGGTATTTAATTTTTCCACAGGTGGAAGTGTATTTTTATTTCTATAAATGTTGAAACTTGTGTCAGTATCAAACAGTTCTCTCTACCAAAAAATGGTGAGGTGATAAATTATGCATCAATCTTACTGAAATACTGAGTGTTGTGCCTGTTTCTCTTGTTCGTTTGATTGATCTTTATTGGAGAGCTTCCTCAGACAGACACATCTGTATGATCAGACAGCACAGCAGCATGAGGAGGGTATCCTCCCTGCAAATACGCCATTCCTCAAACTGTCAGCAACCATGCCAACCGATAGGGCTGCTTAGAACTATATTTTAGCACCTGTTTAGAATGCACTTCTTGGCACCAAAGACAAAAGTTTGCAGCCCTCTCTATGATGAAATCCAAGCTCCTCTGCTGATTTGGAACAAATTCCCTGGGCCTCTATTGTTCCATGCATGTTTGTCAATAAAACATATCAGTTATAAATACCCAGTGAAGGTGATGATCATGACAGAATTACACCATATTTCTATATCACATAATTTTCTCACTAGCAACTTTGAGAAGGAAGGTTTTATTTGGGGTCAGTGTTTGAGTATAAAGTCCATCATGGCAGGTTAGGCGTATCATCAGGAAGCAGACAGTGACTAATGCTGATGCTCAAGTCACTTTTTTTCTCTTCAGTCCAGCATCCCAGTCCCTGATGGTGCCATGCCCACTTCAGTTATACCTTTCTGGAAACACCCTCATTGACACCCAGATGTGTGGGTGGTGATTCTAGACCCAGACAATTGACAGTGAAGATTGGCCACACTCTGCCATACGACAAGCACCTATCCATTGCATCATTGATACCACCACTGCGCTAGAGAGCAAAGTTGTATCTCCATCTGGAAGATAAAGAGCTGAAGTTATGGGGATAGGATGTACTTCAACAGTCACAAAAAAAGGATGTTAACCTGCTACATCTAATGCAAGCAAGTGCTTGCCACATTTTTGTTGCAATGGCCGGACCAGGGGATTCAAGCTCGCATGTGCTTCAGGAAGTAACTGTAATGAATGAACTAAACGAGCTGGGATTTTCAGTCAAGGGGAAAGAAAGAGCACTGTCACATCCTGTAACATCTGGAATTTGGATTTTTTTTTTACTTTAAAAAAAAACATTATTTATATTCTTTTTTTTTTTGCAACCCAACCATAGTTTCCTCTCCCTCCTCTCCTCCTAAGTCCTCCCCACACCTCCACCCCATATATTGCTTCTCTTTCAGAGAAGAGCAAGCCTTCCACTGATATCAACCAGTCATGGCATATCAAATTGCAGTGAGGCTAGGCACCTCCTTGCCTAGTAAGGCGGGAGGAGGCAATCCAGTAGGAGGAAAGGGTCCCAAACGCAGGTAACAGAAGTAGAGACAGCCCCCTGCTCCCACTGTTAGGAGTCCCACAAGAAGACCATGTTATACACCTGTAACATATATGCAGAGTGCCTAGGTTAGTCCCATGCAGGCTCCCTGGTTGTCAGTTAAGACTCTGTGAGCCCCTATGAGCTGTGGGTTTTCTTGTGGTGTCCTTGACTCCCCTAGCTCCTATAATCCTTCTTCCTCCTCTTTTATCAGAATTCTCCCAGCTCTGCGTAATGTTTACCACCAGTTGCTGGGAGAAGCCCCTGTGATGACCAATGGGCTAGGCTCCAATCTTTGAGTATAGTAGAATGCCTTTAGGAATCATTTCATTGACTTTTTTGTCAGTCACGTTTGGTGCTATCCTAAGTCTCTGGGCTATACTATCTCTGATCCTGGCTTTCCAGGCAGTGTCAGGAGTGGGCTTCCTCTCATGGTCTGGGTCTCTAGCTGGACCAGCCAATGGTTGGCCACTCCCACAAGTTCTATTCCACCCTTATCCCAGCACATCTTGTAGGCAGGACAAATTGTAGATTGAAAGTTTTATGACTGGGTTGGTGTCCCAGTCCCACTACTGAAAGTCTTGCCTGGATACAGGAGATAGCCAGTTCAGGCTCTGTATCCTCCATTGCTAAGAGTCTTAGCTGGCGTCATTCTCATAGATTCCAGTGAGTGTCCATTGCACTAGGTTTCTAGCTCATCCTAGAGATGCCCCTGATTCCAGTTGTCTCTTCCAGTACCCTCCCTCCATCATTCCCCTGTCTGATTCCCTCCTGTATCCATCCCCATTCATTGGCAATGACTGTTCTATTTCCCATTCACAGAAAGTCATGTGTCCCTCTTTGGGCCCTCCTTGCTACTTAACCTCTCTGGGTCTGTGGATTATAGCATGGTTACCCTTTTCTTTATGGTTAATATCCAATTATAAGTGAGTACATACCACTTATTTTTCTGGGTCTGGGTTACCTCACTCAGGTTGATCTTTTCTAGTTCCAACCATCTGCCAGCAAATTTTATGATGTCGTTGTTTTTAATAGCTGAACAATATTCTGCCGTGTAAATGTACCAACTTTTTCTTTTTCAATTCTTTGGTTGAGGGACATCTAGGTTCCTTCCAGTTTGGCTTTTATACATTGATGATAGTTGAGCAAGTGCCCTTGTGGTAGGATAGAACATTTTTTGGATATATGCTCAGAAGTGGTTTATCTGGGTCTCGAGGTAGATCTAGTCCCAATTTTTTTTTTTTGAGAAACCACCATATTGTGGAATTCAGATTTCTAAAGAAAACTCCTGATTAGTAAATGCTTGTAGCAAATTCAATTTAATTTTCAGTCTTTGTGAGGGCCTGTGAGTTTTCGTTTTCTATGTTGTTTTCTGGATTGGATATCCTCTGTTAACACAGTTCTCTAGTGATTCTCTGATACTCATAGGGTCCAAGTGTTCAAAATTATTTTCAAAAATCCTGATTTGAAATCAGTGATGATTAGAGCTCACATTAAAGTCAGATCAGTGTCTCCAGAAACCAGAACACACCAGTAGTCATTATAGCATCCACTTACACCTGCTTACAGTAAATTAAAATAATTACGTTCACTCAAGCCTGGAACTACCATTTATGTGAACATGTTAATTTCATCTAATCTAAACACTTGAGCACACAAATATTCCATGTAACAAAATGTCAAATGCTTATATTGTCTTTGTTCCCATTGCCAACTTGATTAGCCAACCTGTTTGCACCACTATTAATTCATTTAAAACTGATGGGTATAGTCATGCAGATTCAATATTTGTCAACACACCCTCCCCACATCCATAAACATGAGATTGTTGTTTCTCAGGACAATGACTCATAGTATTTGACGACAATGAGAAAGCTCAAGCTTTCAAGGGAAAAATTCCATTTTAGGAAAACTTTAACTTGACAGATTCCCAATACATGCAGACTTTCCTGGCGTGATTGGCAGTGGCATATTAAAATGCTGGTTTTGATATTGTATAATGAAATGTGCCAACATTTCAAAATCTGCTTAACTCAGTGAACCTACATTTCCAAGTGAACAATTACCAATATGACAAATTCTTGCCTGGATATGAGTTCTCCCACGGTACAAAGAGAACAAAGGCTTATCAGTAATAGCATGGAAACTTTTTCCTTTGCATTTTGAAGATGTACAATGAGTATCATTTCTTCCTTGGTTATTGTTTTATTTGTTTGTTTAGCTTTTGAGATAACATCTCACTCTACTACAGCCCAGGCTCACCTTGGATTTACTAGATAGCCCAATCTGGTATGAGATTCATAGCAACTCTCCTGCCTTGGCTTCTTTAGTGCTGTGATTGCAGGTGTAAGACATTATATCTGGCGGTAAATTGGGATAGATGGCTGTAAAAATGCCATGTTAGCATCCGATAATGTAGCACTTTCTCTGTCTTATCATATATCTGCACAAGAAGAGACATTCTTCACATATTTTAAGCAAAACCATGTATCACAAAAGATTAAATGAAGAAGCATATATGAAACTCCTGTTTTCTCATATTAATACATTCATTAAAGCTATCAGAAATTAGAAAATAAGCCATTATTTTTGCTAATTTCTTTTATAAAATATAGTTATTTTTCTTTGAAATAAGTTACTTATTTTAATCTGTGAGGCTATTATTCATTTACGTAACTTAAAATATTTGTAAAACTTCTCCTTTTTACATTTCTAATTCAGTAAACATCAATATATACCACCAAAGTTATTGAAGACCCTTTGTTTCAGAGTGGGCACGATCCCGAAGTTAAAATTGAATGGTGCCTACTCTTCAGAATAGTACTGATCTGTGCAGGTTTGGGGAAATAGTTAAAAATGCAATTTGGGTGTTCCACTCCAGACCTGCCAGATCCGAATCTTGCTTGTGAATCAGAAATGGGTGATTGACAGACAGTCCAGGTGGCTCCAAAGCCCCCTAAAGACAACAACACTGGTCTCCCTCAAACTACGTTAACACACCCCATCTTTACTGATAGGAACTGGGGGATGTACTTTCTGTTCATGCACACTTCTTAGCTTAGTCTATAAATAGACCATGCTACACTCATGTGTCATAAATACCTCATGAAAAAAATTACATATGCACCAAAAAATAGAAATGAAAGGATGAGGTGTTTGTTCTTCTGTCTGTGTAACAATGCATAGTGATTAACCCATTAGGCACATAGTTAGAATTTTGCCATAAAAAAAAACAAGAGTTTCTGAATACTTCCCCTTCTCCCTATAGTGCAGCCTTAATATTTTAAGACAGTTCTTCTTTCTACCCTTTTCTGTTTAAATCAATGGCTTTTCTTTGTTTGTTTGGTTTGATTTTTGCATTAAGCTTTTTGCCAAAATTCTCTGTGGAGGGTCCCACACAGAAGTTCCCCCCCCCCCAGGAGTAAAGGGAAAGCTCAGAGAAACCAAACTACAGAGGGAATTTCTGAGTGAGCTCCCTCCCTGGCAGTCCGAATGCCCAAGTTTCTCTGGAAATCTCTCTGATCTCTCTTCTCTGTGAATGAAAAAAGAAGCCAATAAATGAATCAGTACAAGTGTTTGCTCAAGCTCTCTGTTGTTTACGGGAGCCTTTCATTCTTGACTTGACTTATGGATGAGTTTTTAATCCTGAAGGTTCAACATGAGTTGCTTTGGAGTTTGAAAGGTAGTTTCCTTGTGATGTTCCCATATTTGGTTTGTAGGAGAAAACAAAGATCAAGAATGAACAACATTTTCTGCGTTGTTTTTTTTTTTTATTTCCTTCCCCTTCTGGTGAAAGGAAAGACATGGGATAAACTATTCTGAAGACATTTTCACCTGGAAAAATCCCTGTGGACTCATTTAGATGAGTTAAGGTTCTGATTAACTCTATACATTCTGTGTTCCCACACCATGATGGACACAAACCCAAGCTGGTGTGGTTTCTGAATCCACAGATTCCTTGGCTCTATTCCAGACCTGCCGAATATCATCTAAAAGGAAAAGAATTACATATTATGTCATGCTTTGTGTCAGATTTTCTTCCTTTCTAAGGACTAAATCATATTCCACCTCTCTCTCCCCTCTTTTCTTTCCTCTCTCCGTCTATATTTTATTTGTTCACCTAATGAAGGGGTTTGGTTTGCATGGATCATTTGACTATCATGACCGGTGTTGTACAATCATGTGTGAACAAATTCCTTTTCCAATGCTAGCTCTAAATTCTCTTGGGCATATTCCCAGAGTGGAATTGCTATATTATATGATAGTTCTGCTTTTCTGTTTCCCCAAGCATCTCTGCTGCTGCATTTTCCCACCAGAAGCACTGAAGGACTCTTCTTTCCCCATGTCCACACCAGCGTGTTGCTTCCCTGCTTCTCTTCTTTAGTGGTAGTCTTCTCAACACTTGCTCTGGTTTAATACATAGCCAAGGTGGCTTTTGCTGAATCACTCCCGTGTTTGTTATTCCTCCGGGACAGATTACACATTGCGTCTACAAGTCTGCATGGTTTTCTTGAGCTGAGCATTGTTCTCCTGGGCTTCATGCAGCAAGAATGGACAGCCTGTGGAGTATGTGGACTCTGCCCCCAAACAGCAGTGAGACAATGTGGTATGCTGCCTGGCAGCTTCTGCTTTGGAATCTGATGAGCTAGGATTCTGTTTCAGACTCTGATCTTATTTGCTATGTGTTCATGTGGTTAATCTAAGTTCGATTTCCCTCAACACTGTGGTGGGAAATAGCAATTTCTCAGTTTGGCTTTAATAGTTAACACTGCCCTTGGCACTAGTGTCTAGACTTTTGCTTACTACTTAGAAATCAAGCCTCAGTTCCCTCCCTTAGAAAACAGATAGCAAAAACAAATGTATTAGTTTGCTAGTGATTCCCTACTATTCCCTCTTCGGTCTCTACTGTAGAAGAAAGCAGATGCAACACTGGAGGTCAATTTGCACAACTGAAAATATGCACACAAGGTATAGCCTGTAAATCATGGGTCTATGGTAAGTCCTAGAGAACTGAGTTTCCCAGGTTCCTCTTAGGTCATGCCATGATCTTGAAAACAGAAGGTCACATACAGCCAGTGAATTCCAAATGACCCAGAGCCCAAGTCTTAACATGATGGTTTCCCCTGAAAAAATCTTCTTTTCTTATATTCACCCCATGCTACATAAAATACATAAAGCACTTGGAGCTGTGTCTGGCACATAAAATATGTGGTGCGGAAGGCCCTTCTGTATATGTGTTGCTTTTATTGGTTAATGAATAAAGAAGCTGTTTGGCCTGCGTAGGGCAGAATAGAGCTAGGTGGGAAAACTAAACTGAATGCTAGGAGAAAGAAGGCAGAGTCAGGAGACACCATATAGCCCTGTCAGAGACAGACACCGGACGGAATCTTGCTGGTAAGCCACAGCAACATGGCAATATACAGATTAATGAAGATGGGTTAGCTTAGGATGTAAGAGCTAGACAATAAGAATCTAGAGCTAATAGGCCAAGCAGTGACTTAATTAATACAGTTCCTGTGTGGTTATGAACAAGCGGCCTCCTACTACAAACATGCTTTCAAAATAATTATTGTTCAAAGTAAGCCTAGCTTCCATATTAGATTACCAAAAGCTTTATGCTAAAATATGGCTTCTCCTATGAACTTCGGATAGTGTGTTTTTCACTAAGGTGTTGGTAGTCAGAGTAAGAGCCAGAATGCAATGAAGCTCTTCAACATTGCCAGCAACTGCTGTGCTGACTGATATCCTCCATTCTGTCCATAAGACTGCCACAGAGATGCCCAGCACTGGGGCTTCTATCTGTGATCTCCCCCAATTTTCATTTGTTCATTTTGATTTTAAGGAAAACAAAACTAGTCATTGAAGGTAATACTCAATAAATGTGTCTTAGGCAAGAATCACTGAGTGTGTGAGACCTCAATACGAGAATCCTGAGTCCCAGAAACACCCTCACCTTACGCTTAAAACATTGACAAATAAATAAGCATTTAGTTGTTTTAAGTTAGAGTAAAATCTATAAGAGGTACTTCCTACTTGCTTAATGGTTATTCCAGAGTATTCAACTCACTTCATTTTCGATTAGGGGGCACATTTGAAATCCCATCCGAAGTTGGTGTTGCTGCAGGCATAGCCCAAGGACAGATATCTAAAGCAACTTGGGTTTGATTGTGAGGGTGCAGAAAGACATGAGCTCCCCAGGCTCACATACGGATCAAGAAAGAAAGGAAACCAAAGAAGATATTACATCAAAGCAAGTGAGGCAATGCCAAGCAAACTTCCCTCACAGGCTGGAAGGGGAAAGCAATCTCTGTGGGCAGAGGTTTAAGAGGCATCCTTTGAAGTGCTGCTGTTTATTCTGCAGGATTTTCCTACCCACCTCTTGAAATACAATGCCAGCAAACCTTCATTCCCTCAAGCAGATAAAGACTAGTAACGGGCCTGCTCAATCTACTATCACTGAAACTGTGGTTCAAAACAGATATCTGAAGCCATTGTCCTGTGGGACATTCAAGGAGAGTAGCAAGGCAGGCTTCCTTACCCAGCATCCTCTGCATTCCAGAGAACCATTACCAAATTTGTCTAAATTAGGGGAGGAAATAGGATGTTGCAGATAGTTTTTAAAATAATGATTTTCACTATTTCTTTTGGTGTGCATAAGTGGCTGTTGTCCTTACTGAGTTGTTGGATGTAATCACCCTTGACCTGGACTGTCCTGAGTGCTGAATGCTTCTCTGAGCAAAAAAAATATAAGGAGTCACGTTCAGTCTTGCCAAGGCAGGATCAACATATACTCTTGCCCTGCCTCTAGGGTGTTGGATTTTCCTATTGGGATGCTCCCCATCCAATTCTAGTCTCAGTGCTGTGAGGATTTCAAACGGTCTGGAAGGGTCACATATAAGTATGCTAGTTGACAGTCTCAATGGTCTCCCAACCCACAACAGCATTAGCTGCCAACCTGACAAGTAAGTTATCTTGGATGTTCCTCCCTGGATGCTTAAAACCCCAGTAACAAGCTTCTGTATGCTCATTACAGATGAAACAAATGTAAGACCCACCAGCTCAACCAATTCAAACACAAAACTGAGGTAGCGTGTTGTTGTTCGGGGCCAGTACATTTTGAGCAGTGGGTAACTAGAAGACTTGCTGCCCAGCTAGTACTTAACAGTGAAGGCTCAGAATTTTAAGACTGGTTTAAAGGGTATCCTCACTCCTCACTTATCATTCATGGAAATAGTTATTCATCCCTACTTTCTGTATCACCCTGATAGCAGTAATTACATTAACCATCTCATCGAGGAGCTTTGAAGACCACATGATTAAGGTACAAATAAGGAATATAGCATACAATAAATCTTACTACCATACCGCCATCGTCATCTAAACCTTTACCAACAACACTGTGGCTACAATTGATAGTGTGTTTCTTGCCAACTTTTACCTGCTGAGCTATCTCATCTGCCCTATTTGGTTTTTAAGAACTCTCTCCCTCCCTCCCTCCTTCTGTCTCTCTCTCTCTCTCTCTCTCTCTCTCTCTCTCTCTCTCTCTCTCTCTCTGTGTGTGTGTGTNTCTCTCTCTCTCTCTCTCTCTCTCTCTCTCTCTCTCTCTCTGTGTGTGTGTGTGTGTGTGTGTGGTGTGTGTGTATGTATGTAGATATTGAGAATGATGTATATTAAAAGAAGAAGACTAGTTGTGCTCAGAATCATAATACACATAAAAGAAAACATTTAAGAGTCAGTGCTAGTGGATAGTTGTCCCCTATGTGCAGCCAACATATATTTTTGAATTTTTTCAACAGATCCATTTAGATGTCATGCTTACTGAGATGCAAGTCCCATGCCCGAGAGTAAATATACTTTTCAACAACAGCAGCTTGATGTTCACAACACAGCACTGTTAGTTAAGAGAGTCCAGATAGGAGTGTGATCTTGGCTCTACAGCTTCTTGCTGCTATGGCCTGTTTCCTCATCTGTAATGCAGCATAAGGGGAGAGCTTCCTTCATGGGATTTCAGCAAGCATAGGTCATATATCAAGTATCTTTGAGAGGCAACAGGAGTGGTGAGACTCCTTAATAACCCTTATGATTTTATAGTGTTTCTATCTCCATAGAGGAGCCAGGAACTGGGGCTGCAAAGATGAATCAATTAGATGGATTATGCAATGCTAGCAGCACCGGGTTATACAACACAGGGGTAAATGGGGCTGGAGGTGCAAACAACAGTCCTTCTATCATTGTGAGCAATGGGAAAGGGTGCTGCGTTGATTTGCACAGATAGCCGCCTCTCTCTAAAACAGCGAAGGTTTTCTTTTCCTCAGGACTGAATATATGATAGTTATAGAACCCAACATGTCACTGGGAATGCAAGACAGCTTGAGGACACAAAATACTTTTCCTGATTCCAATGGCAGATTAGAAGAAGTCTATTTTAGAACACAAAAATTCTTCCAAAAGTTTTTGGGCAGCTTTCTTTTCCCTGTGAAGGAAAAACTATATTTTAGTGGCCCACCATGCAGAAGGAAGCATTTGAAGTAGTGCTTGTGTATAGGGGGTCAGTTGCTAGGTGAGTGACCAAAATGATCTTCAGGGACTTTTATGAGGACAAGATTTATTTTTTAACACTTCTTGGGAAATGAAGCCCTGAAAGCTTGTCTTCAGCTAAAGGGATTTGGGGAATGTATTGGCTGGAGCCTAGAAGTAAATTTCTTCTCTCCTACCTTTGTAATAATCTTTTCTCTTTATGCTGCTAGAGGCTCAAATGGTCAGCCTTACATTACTGAAATGAAACTGTAAACCTCATCAAAGAGATACATTTTCCTGACTCTCACAGAGCAGCCTGGGCCTTGCAATCCTCTTTTCAGATACATGCAGAATTTTATTTATACTAAGAAACTCATCTTATTTTGGAGGGCGCTAAACTGATATTAATAACAAATATCTTGTCCATAGATGGTTCCACAGTGTGAAACACTGACCAGATTTAATGGATTTCTCTCTCTCTCTCTCTTTCTCTCTCTCTCTCTCTCTCTCTCTCTCTCTCTCTCTCTCACACACACACACACACACACACACACACACACAAATATGAAGTTGATAATAGGGAAAGTTGGTGAAACATAGAATGAAATTAGAGAATGGGGTATAAATGATCATATTTCATGTATGAAGCTCAAAATAAAAGTTTTTTTTTAAAGAAAAGAATTAATAGTGTTGTAAACTATACTCTTCTTGGTACAGTCCAATCACCCGTAACATACTCTGGTGTTGTATTACTTAATCATATCAGAGATCTTCACATAAGGGGTACTGTGAAATTGTGTTTGTTTGTTTTGTTTTGTCTTTAATTCAGAGTTTACTTTCTTTTCACTTGAATAAGCATTGTAAACAAAAATTTCTGATATCATAATTATATTATAAATATCTGCAATTTATCCATAAAGCAGAAATAAAAATATATTTAAGTTCTAACAAAATTGAAATATTGTTTGGTAGAACTCATGTATTTTATAGTAGCAAAACCCAAAATGAATAAGAGAAGTGATGTTTATAGTAAGTTAGAGTCAATTTATGGAAGAAAAATGCATGAAGATTGGTGCTTTTCGGATTGATTTGCTTACAAGGGACAGAAAGGGCTGGGATGAAATTGTTAGCTAAATTCTCAGTAAAGGGAGAGGGAAAAGTTAATAGGCAAGAAAAGTGATAACAGGGAACAGTGGCTTGTGAACCACATATTTATTAAGACATAGTCTCAAACTGTGTCATCAGTGCTCAGATCCCTTCTCATCTCTTGGTTGTACTGTCCACTATTGCAGCTCTCTCCCCAGGTCCTGTGGGATGACCTCAGACATCAACAAGCTCACATTTGTGTGTGTACAAGTACAACAGGAGATAGTCTGTTTCTTTAGGTCAATCACGGATCAACTTGGTTTCCTGGGCTGATCTTAAGCCATGTGGCGATCGGAATCAGTGGTGTTCACTGCTATGTTGTGACTGATCTTTTATCATCATCACTGAACATCTGATTTTTCATGGACCCCTACATTCTTCAAACACAATAAAAACAAAAGGTGAATTAGCATGAAATGGAAATGAAAATACACGCCATTGGTCTCAAGTTTTTATTATTAGGCTTTACAGATGTAAAATTCCTGTGAGATTTAAGTGACATGTTTTAAACATTCCAAATGTCTGTACTTTCTGAAGACCCAGCCATGCTTTGAGAAGAAGAACTCTAAGCTAGGGATCAGTAAATAACAGCCCACAGACCAAGTCTGGTCCCTACCACACTAAACAGTCTTTTTGAAACATAGTCAGGCAAGTTTGTCTATGCCTAATCTTCTGTGTGCTTGCAGAACATGATTGTACATTTCAAGGGTGGTGGCAGAGTATGTCACTTACAGGTATAGAATATTTGCTATCTTGTTGTAAAGAAAAATAATTTTCTAATGCTTTCTGTAAACAATCATTATGGTTGAAATGGCACGATTTGTGCTAGGTCAAGACAAAAGAGCACACTCCAGAAGCGCAGGTACAAAGGAGGGGAGCAGGTGATTGCATCACCTGCAAAGGAAGAAAAGCTTTATCCAAGAAAGCCAAACTCTACAAGTGCATAGCTCAGAATCCAGATCTTTTTACTCTTCTTAAGGTTTTTATTTGTGTCTTACATACTGAAAACTGATTTATTAGTTTTAAATGAATAAGGTAAAAGCATGCTGTGATTTCAAATGATAACCAGAGCTTACAAGAATTTACCATTTCACACCCTCTGCACAATAAGTACGGCATGGTGGTTTGAATAAGAATGGCCCCCATAGGCTCATGTATTTGAAAGCTTGGTCATCAGGAAGTGGCACTACTTGAAAAGAATGGGATGTGTGGCACTGTTGGAGTAGGTGTGGGCCTTGTTGGATAAAGTATGTCACTAGGGGTGGTCTTTGAGGGTTCAAGGGCCCAAAAGAAGCCCAAAGGCGCTCTTTCCTCTCTTCCTGCCACCTGGAGATCTGGATATAGGAATCTCATCCACTTCTCAAGCATCATGTCAGACAATAGACTAAACTTCTGAAACTCTAAGAACATTGCAGTTAACTGCTTTCCTTTGTAAGAATGGCTGTGGTCCTGGTGCCTTTTCAAAGCAAAAGAACACTCATTAAGACAAAGGGTAAAACTATACAGAAGAATAAATTAATAATTTCAATGGAAATAAGAGAATTACCAACACCTGACATGAAAACATTATAGTATATAATGTTCTTTTTGTTCTATTTCCCAGAAATGGAAGTGATAGCTATATAGTTGCTATATTTATTTATCAAATATTTTATGAATATATAGTACAAATATCTAAACATTGTAAAATATGAAAACTTTAAGAATGAGTGGATAAATGGATTCCTGTAAGAAAGTTGAAAGCCAGGCAGCTGAAACTATAGTTATGTAATTACATAAAATACCTGTAATTGTAATTAGGCTACATATGGACTATGGCTACAAAGAGAAGAATTAATATTAGATATTAGAAATAAAGAATAATAATAGAGGAATTCCTTTAGCAAAGCTCTTTTAGAGGAGTCGTTTGAAGCCAATTTCCATAGCAGAAAGACCAATTAGCCAAGAAAATTGTTGTATAGGCACATCATAGAGAATCGCTGTATAGATGGGCAGAGGAAGGGAAATCTCTTGATCCCTTGTAATAGGAAAATTTTTATCAGTTTGTAGGAAAGAAAAGGAGTAGTTTAAAAAGAGTGAGCTAAACAAACAATAGTCCCAAATAACTTGGGTGGTTAGAATCTGAATTTTTGGGCAGAGCCCATGTACACACAGTCTTTCTCAATTTATAAAAATGAAGAGAGAAGAGCTTGAAGCAAATGAATGACATATTAGGTTACATTTGAAAATATCACCTTTGGTTTTACACATTGAGTGGGTAATGATGGTGACAAACTGATTGGCTAGAATTAATAGCAATGTTCTGAGTAATTTAAATGCATTAAGTAACTTAATTTCCTATGTCAACCCTGTTATTAATTTCATTTTACACATAAGGATTATAATTAGTCTTTGTTTTACATTAGGAAAATTCATCTCTTTTTGTGCTTCAGAACACACAAAGTGAAACAAAGTCAGTGAGCAAACCTTGGGCTACTGGAAACAAGTGTTCAGAGTTGAACACTGACATCCTCGCCATTCTGTACAGGATACACTCATGGGTCACTAACCACTGTGTGACTGGGTAGGTAATGAGTGTGCTCTGGGCACACAGCTGAAGGAAGACAACCACTAAGTAGACACTGTGACGAGCACTGATGTGGGATTCCCCTCTGTATGCTGTGAATACCATTGGTGAATAAAAGAAACTGCCTTGGACTGATAGGGTAGAACTTAGGTAGGCAGGGAAAACTAAACTGAATGCTGGGAGAAAGGAGGCAGACTCAGAGAGAAGCCATGTATCCTCTGCCAGAGACAGACGTTGGACAGAACTTTACCTGGTAAGCCACAACCTCATGGCAATACGCAGATTAATGGAGATGGGTTAAATTAAGATGTAAGAGTTAGCCAGTAAGAAGCTAAAGCTAATGAGCCAAGCAGTGATTTAAATAATATAGTTTCTGTATGATTATTTTGGGAGTCTTGGAGGCCAGGAAACAAACACACAGCCTCCTACAACAGAGCACTGCACAGTGATGAGAACTTAGGCCTACATCCCAGATGCTGTCGCCCATCTTCCTGCATCACTCTTCCACTTGTCAGTTCCCAGGTCCTCTCACCTGCTGTCTTCTCTCTCCCAGCCAAATCAGACAGTTCTTGATACTCTGAAACACAAAATGCTACATATGGTCTCGGCCATTCTATACTGAGTGTTTTCTCTCACATGTGGATTCTAAGGACTATGAACATAAGCCAGACTCTGAAGGACCAGGACTGGGCGTTTTCTCTCACATGGGGATCCTAAATTTTAATTTTATATATGTGTGGTTTGAAGAGTATGAGTCTTCAAAAAAGACAATAAGAAGGGAAAAAGAGACCTTACATGAAAGCAAGAAGAAAGACTACATGACACATGCAAGTAACAGGTGATGATGGAGGACAGGGAGACCAGCAGGAGAAGGAAAGGGGAGTGATGAAGGGAGGCTGGGGAGAAGAATCAGCAAGAACAGAGCACTGTGGGAACGCCACAGTGGAACTTCTGTATAGTAATTTAAAAACTAATATAAAAATCAAGCCTTAAAATCATTCCAAGGAGTTGTACACATGTATTCAAGCTGACACTTTACTCATATATCTGTAAAAACATCATTCATACTAGCCCCGAATGAGAAAGAGCCCAGAAGGTGTGTTAATGATTATCAGAATCATGAAAAGAGGGGGAAATGCTTATTGGGTACAGTTTCCTTTGGAGATCTGATAATGTCCTAGAACTGGCTAAGTGGAGATGCTTATGCACTGTGAAGGTGCTAAAAGACCCTGGATTGTCTGCTTTGCATTAATTATGATGCCAAGTTCTAGTTAGGTAAGATTCTCTCAACAGTTTAAAAATATAATTCCAAGAGTGTTCATCTTAGGAACATCTTTTTATGAAAAAATTTCTTATGGAATGTTTTCATTTCTCCAGTAGAAATACCATTTATGATCATGCAGATTCTGGAAGCAGAGCATATGAGATAGAATGTATGGATTTGGTTTATGAGTACATGTATAGTGTGTGTGTGTGTGTGTGTGTGTGTGTGTGTGTGTGTGTGCGTGTGAACATGCATATGAGCCCAAGGATTGATATTGAGGTGTCTTCCTCTGTCACCCTCTCCTTTTTCCTTTCTTTTGAGTCTCGGACTCCTCACTGGACCTGAAGCTTGTTACTTTGGTAACACTTGATCCAAACAAAAATACAACCACCATCAATCTGTAGCTATCATAGCCAATATTGGGTTCCCACATTAACTTTATTTCTTGAAATGAAATAGGAAATCCTATAATCAATATAAATTATGATGCTCAAGTGGTTTCAATTTTGACCAAGGGATACTGGTGACTCCTGTGAGAGATGATGAAATCTCCTCAAAAGCCAAGGCTATGAAAGGAGTTGTCTGTGAAATTAAAGGAGCATATGGAATAAGAAAGCATAGAGTATCTTTCTGTATGAAAAAGATGAGAAATTCTAAATTACCCTGAGCAGACATCCGAGGCCACAGAAGAACCACAGATAGTTCCCAAGCATGTGGCAAAGCAGAATCCAGGCACTACAGGCCTCACTTGGCAGTGTGTGTTTGGAGGATGCTAAGGTAGATAATGGACAAACTAGAGAGACAGGGTGCTTAGAAATATTTAGCAAAAATAATTAAAATAAAAAAATCTACTCCCCAGAGGACAATCATATATGATGATGTTTCCCTGAGCTATTAGTTTTACATGTGTATAAGAGTCTTTTCATGTTATCATGTGTCTATATGTACCTGTGCAGGGAGTATGTTCACCTGTGTGCCCATGTATGTGAAGACAACAAATCAGCCTTGGCTATTGTTCCTTAGAAGTCAGCCATATTGTTTCTTAAGACATGGTCTCTCACTGGCCTGGAACTCACTAATTCAACTGTACTTGCTGACCAACGATTCTCAGGAATTTATGCCTCTACCTACCCACACTAGGATTAGAAATGTGCACTGCAACCCTAGCATTTTTATGTGGAGTCCAGCTAAGGTCCTTGTTCTTGTATGGCAGACACTTTGCCATCTAAGCTGTCTGCCAGTCACTATTTTTCATACTCATCCATTTTTTTCATATTCTTATATTTATATCCTTCAAGTTTAAGGATTTCATTTTAGGCTCATCACTGACCACCTAAGGTTACTTTCCATATACTTGTAACAAGTTACACAAATATAACAAGATAAACAAATATAACAATATTTATCAACTCAAAATGTGTGCCACAAGAGTTTATGCATGCCTCAACTTGCTCCTCTTCTTTTCCCATTTATTGAGAATTTTTTCTCACATAATATATTCCAATTATGATCTCCCTCTCCATCTACTCCCTCCTCTCCACCTCCTCTCCCATCTGGATCCACTTTCTTTCTGTCTCTCATCAGAAAGAAAATATGCTTTCAATTGATAATAATAAAATATTATAATATATAATTTACATACGTAATATAATATATAAAACAAAAACTGACACATCAAAGTTGGACAAGAAAAACAAAAAGAAGGAAAAGTGGCCAAGACAAGGTAGAAGAATCAGAAAGCCACTCATTTGCATATTCAGGAATCCCATAAAACAATAAACTAGAACCTATAATACATACACAGAGGACGTGGAGCAGAACCATGCTGGCCTTGTACATGCTACCTGAGTCTCTGTGAGTTCATATAAACATTGATCATGTTGCTTTAGAGAGCCTTATTTTCTCAGTGTTCTCTATTGCCCCTCTGGCTATAACTCTTTCTGCCTCTTCTTTTGGGGTAGCCTGAGCTCTGAAAGGAGCTGAGTGTTCTAAGGTTTCTTATTGTCTGCATAATACCTGGCTGTGGATCTCTGTATTTTTCCCATCTACTTCTGGAAGAAACTTCTCTGGCAATGGCTGAGCAAACAAAGCATTGATCTATAAGTACATCAGAAAATGAGTAGGAGTCATTTTGTTGCTACGTTTCTGTTGTTGTCTGGAGTGAAAGTATTTGGTTTTACCCTACGTCCTTGGGCTATCTAGTTCTCTGATTCATTGTCACCCAAACATTCCAGGAATGGGTTCCATCTCATGGAAAAGGCCTTAAGTCAATTGGTTGGTAAGTCCTACAAGCTTTGTGCCACCATTGTCCTAGTACATCTTGAAGTCAGGACACTATTGTACAAAAAGGTTTTATGACTGGCTTGGTGTTTATATTTCTCTTTTGATAGCCTGCAGAGTAGCTCTCTGTACTAAAGATGTTAGAACAGTGATTCTCGACCTTTCAACTGCTGCAACACTTTAATCCAATTCCTCATGTTATGGTAACCCCCCAACTACAAAATTATTTTCTTTGCTACTTCATAACTCTAATTTTTCTACTATTATGAATTATAATGTAAATATCTGTGTTTTCTGATCGTTTTAGGTTAGCCTTGTAAAAGGGCCATTCAACCCCCACAAGAGGTCACAACCCACAAGTTGAGAATCACTACAATAGAACATAGGGGTGAGGGCTCTATGTAGGCACCAGCTTGACTTCTCCATGTTCAATGAGTTGTGTAGGAGTTGTCTTCAGCAGAAAGGTCTTGCCATCAGTTGGTGGAGAACTATAATTGTTGCCAGCTGTAGTTTTATACAGTTACAGCTATATATAGTTGACAGCCACCTGGGTTCTTCAGAGATTCCCATGTAACCATTTGGTCAACAACTCAATTAGATATAAAACTCAATCTCGGTTTCATTTCGTTCATTAGGTTTCATTTGGTTACAAGAGGTGGTTGACCAGTTGAGACTATGTCTTCCTTATTATTTGACTATTCTCATTTAGATTGTATTCATATATGTATGTATTTTAGGACACTTCTACTGTATTAGGTTTCAATACTACCACTATAATGACCCTTAATTTTAGCTGTCTCTCCCTATATTCCCTCCCTTGTCTCCCTCTCCCATCCCACTCCCCATTTGATCCTTCTTTTCCAGCCCCCTCCTGTCCATCCATAATCGTTGATTCTATTCCCCTTTCCTAATGAGATCTAGCTGTATGCTCTAGTCCTTTACTATTAAGTTATTAAATTAATATACACATATAATTGAATATATACCATATTTGTCTTACTGAATCTGAATTACCTCATTCAAGATTATTTTTTTTTAGTTCCTCCCATTTACCTGTGAATTTCATTATTTCAGTTTTTAAAGCCTGAGCCATACTCCATTGTGTAAATGTACCACATTTTCTTTATCCATTCTTCTTCTGTAGAATAGCTAGGTTGTTTCAAATGTTTGGGTATTATAAATTGATAAACAGTGAGCGTGGTTGAACAAATATCTTGCTGATAAGGTAGAGTGTTTGGGGGATTTATGACCAAGAGAGGTATAGCTGAATCTTAGGGTAGATTGATACACATCTTCCTGAGGAACTGCCACACTGATTTCCATAGTTATTATAGGTTTGTATTCCTACCAACAATGAATGAGAGTTCACCTTATTCCACATCCCCACCCGCATGTGTTGTCACTTGTTTTATTGATCTTAGCCATTTTGACATGTGTAACATTCAATCTTGAAATAGTTTAGATTTGCATTTCCCTGATGGATAAGGATGCTGAACATTTAAGTGCTTCTTAGTCATTTGAGTTTCCTTTTCTGAGTTCTCTCTTTAAATCTGTACCTCATTTTTAATTAGGATATTTGTTTTCTTGATATTTAGTTTTTTTGAGTTCTTTATATGTTTGAATATTGGACCTTTATTGGTTGGTAAAAGTCTTTTCTCATTCTGTTTGGTTTCATCTTTACCCAAATGGCAATGTCCTTTGCCATGCAGAAGGTTCTCAATTTCTTAAGGTCTCATTATTAATTGTTGAACTTAGTGCTTATGCTAATAGTGTTCTGTTCAGAAGGTCTTTTCCTGGACCAGTGAGCTCAAAGCTATTCTTTACTTTCTCTTCTATCAGGTTCAGTTTATCTAATTTTTGTTGAGGTCTTTGAGTTTTGTGCAGAGTGATAAGTATGGATCTATTTGGATTCTTCTTCATGGAGCCATCCAACTTGACCAACATCATTTATTGAAGGTGCAGTCTTTGTCCAGTGTGTGTTTCTGGCTTCTTTATCAAAAAAAAAGGGTGTTCATAAGCATGTGGTTTTATGTCTGAGCCTTTAACTTGAATACGTTGATCAACAGGTCTGTTTTTATGCCATTATATGATGCTTCTTAATGTGTTTCTAAGTTACTGTGAGAGTGCTAAATAGGTTGATCCTTATCTGGAGCCTTGACTGCAGAAGTCCATCTCGAAGCTCCTTCAGGCTGTTAGTAGCACTTACTTTCTGGCATAGGGACCACCTCTCATTGGATATCTGATGGATACTGCCTTCAGATGTTGGACACTACCTTTCCACTCAAGCCCAGCATAGACCAGCAACTCATGAAGCTTGCTTCCTCAAGAGAAGAAAGAGAATTACTTTCTTCAGGCTGCCAAGATTGAGTCTTGTAAAATGAACAGAATTATGAGAGCAATGTATGTAGCATCTCTGCCATATACTTAAAAACAACAACAACATACAACTTACAGGCCCTGCCAAGGAGAGGAGATCATACAAGGATGTAGATGATCGGATTCCATCGGAGGGTGGTATGGTTATCATACACACAGTACGGATGCTTCACCAATTCATGATTAAGAGCCACTACCAGTATCCGGAAGCTGATGTTAGTTCTATGGGCATAAGCAGGACACTGTTATAATCTGTCACTGTTGTTCAGACATTAGTCAAGGATAACCTCTAATCCAGGGCAAACATTTTGTACTGAGAAGATTGTTCACATTTTAATACTTTAATAGAAGATGGCTTTCAGATGACTCATCCCTCATAATGACCAGAAAAGTTGCCATATAAAATGTCCATGAAAATATCCTTTTATTTGAGTTGACTGAAATTCTTCATTATTTCACATGAAATATTTACAAAGATGGTGGATACAGGACCCCCAGAATATACATTTTTAGAGTGGTAAAATATTTTGAATGACTTTATCTCTGGTGTTCATTATGGTGAATGGACCACAGTGGGCTGGGCACTAATCAAGACAATGCCCCACAGGCCAAACTACTAGTAGAAAATTTTTCTCAATTGGTTTCCTCTTTTCAAAGGAATCTAGCTGGTGTCAATTTGGAAAAACAAACAAAATAACTAACCAAGACAACTGGATATCAGGTTTTTTGCTTCTAAATTATCTCATTTAGTCTCCATAGAAACTCTGTGTTTCTATGAATAGTTGATGTTATGAATATTAACATACTGTAGACTCTTAGAAATGTCATGTATTTTATCCCAAAATCATAGAACTCATGAACTAGCCATTTCTTTGTTTAAAAAGCAAAAATATTCAGGGGCTTTTTCCTCTGTGCCAAAAACAATCCACAGTACTTGAAGTCTATCCATGAATTAAACAGAAGAGACCTCTCTCCTTGAAAAGCTTATGTCTTGAGAAATGAAATCAGATGCACACAATACCAGTACAGATAATTACACTCAAGTTAGGAATGTGTAATTATACGAGAAAAATGTGTGGTTTAAGGTGACCCGGGTAGTGAGGGAAAAAGAGACAATTAATGAAACAAAGTGAGGATGTAATACTGCCTGAATTCTAGCTCTATAGTTTATGGAGGAGACACTAAAGAGAGACAAGAGGGCTGACCAACTGAAGAAATGAGGGGAAAGGAATTGATGCAGGAGGAAGACCAGAGACCTAATGACAGGATCATGGTGCAAATACTGAGGCAAATTCTAACCTGGAAGTCACCAAGACATCCAGTACTTAAGTACCCCAGAAAAATTCTTTCAATAGAAGGAAGAAGGGTACTTACTGATCACCTGGTACATGTTGGGCTCGTTCAAGGTGCTTCAGCTGTGTTTTTATATTTAATTATCCCAAATAAATTATCAAAGGGGTCTGGAGGAAAGTCAATGCTATATTGTCTCTTGAAAACATACCAGATTAATCAATGAGGTAACATCAGCTCTTAGCCTATTGGAGTGATTTGCATATCTGTCCTATTTTCAGGATGATAGAGGAAGGCAGTGGCTTAATGTTGAAGGATACCAGGCAACCTTCCCTCATGGTCCTATGTGAATATGTGTCCTCTGAAGACCCATAATCTGAAAGTATTCACTCCATCCTTCTACAAAACTTGGGCATTTTCAAGGGAATAAAAGTAATACATTCATAATTTTATATAAATTTTAAAAAGATTTTAAAACACCATTTTGATTTAAATCAATTAAAAGTGGGGCACACCAAAGGTAAGAAGATATGATGAAAATGGAATTTTTTTAAAAGAATAAGCACCAGTATCAAATCCAAATTGTTTTTAAAACTCAGTATCAAATCCAAATTGTTTTTAAAACTCACAGCCCTTGAGAAAAAAATGTATCTACTCATCAGCCATTACTCTGGGTAATTAGTAGTAATTAGTAATTGGAAGGTAATTTATTAGTTTGATTCTTTCCAGAGAATGGTAGAAAATTAACAACTGTGTCGGTAAAATTCTATTACTGACAAAGCGGCTACAGAGCTTTTAAAGAGACAAGCTTTGTCCTGATCGCGGTCTCAGAGGTTCTAGTCTGTGGTCATTGGGCTTAGTCACTTTTGGGCCTGTGATGAGGCATTGCCTAGTGGCATGAGTGCGCCTCACGGCATCTGATAAGCAGAAAGGGAGGAGGACACAGAGGGGAAGAGCCGCTTCCCATAGTCCTTGTAGAGGATAAACCCATAAAGACCTAAGAACTCTCACTGGACCCAAGCTCTTAAAGATTCCAGCATCTTCTAATAACATAAAATTAAGAACCAAATGTTTAACATGTGGGCCTGTAGGGAAATTCTACATTCAAACTACAGCAGGAAGGAAAACTAAAGAAAGGGCTCCAGAATGTAAATGCTTCCTGGGAGGCAGAGGGCAGGAAGGCTCCTGAATGATGGGGTAAAATGGGACAGGGGAGAACTGGTCACCCTGCAAGAAGGGTCAAGAGGGCTGTTACAACATGTATATGGATTTCCTGGACTCACAACAAGGCCTCATATATATTATACATAATCTTATTCAGGTGCCCATTGTCTCATGATAGAAGCCAGTGTCATTCTGGTGACCTACAAGGCCATTCAATTGATTCCCCGTATCCTCATCCCATTTACCCTGGTGTTGAGCTTACAAAGAGCAGAGGATTTTCCTATATCCATAAACCTCAATCTTCCCTCGTCTCTCTTCTTGGCTGGTCCCCTCTGCTGCACTGGGTTAGTATCTGCTATTTCTCTCCTCTTCAGGATGTGTTATATTGAACTGTAATTGCCCGTGGACTAGACCTTCCCCACTACACACTGAGCAAGTCACGGGAAGAGAATAGAGAGCACTTCACCCACCACCCCATTCCCAGGGCTAATTCATAGAGGAAGTCACTGAAGCTAAGACTTGCCACCTTGTACTCGAGGAAGCTCTGTTTTCTGTGCCTATCTCCTGGGGAATAGCTTACATGGTTGTTACTCATTGGTGACTAACTGCAACATCCATTTCCCAGTTGTGTGTCTTAGGGTAAAGACCTTAGTCACATCTGTTCCCAGCCATCCACTCAGTGCTATTGAGTTTTATACCACATCTAAAATTTAGATTCTGCACACTTCATTAGGATAAGGAAACTGAGACTAGGAAATTTGAAAATGTCAAGTGAGGTGACACAGTAGTTAATGTCAGAGCGCTGTTACCCAGTGGACCTTTGAGGCCCAATTCAGCACTCTTTTCATTGTATCATTTCACACAGTAAAGGAAAAAGTGAAGACAAGAAAAATAAAAATACAGGAATGTGACAGATTTCCTGGATTCTACGAAAGGGGAATGAGAGGTTATTATTCTTCTTTGGCTTTCAGTTGGAAATTTTCCCTCTGATATGAATGTGTTCATTCCAATCCTATGGTTTTATACCTTTTGATTGCAAGTCTTTTCTTGCTTGCTCAGAAAAACACAAGGAAGGTCAGGTATCTGCTGCATTGATTTTCCAGAGTGCATACTAAAAGGCTTGGAAGCAAATGTTTCTCCATGCTATGCTGGTTCTTTTCTTGGCCCTGAAAGGAGAAAAATCTCATTAGATATTTTGTGATCACATTTCATTCATTTTGCTTGTTCAAAACTACATCCATTGCTGTTTCTTTTTATTTTTTAAAAAAGGCATATAGTACAAATATCAGAGTGGCAATAAATATGGAAATAAGGCTCAACTTCTCACTATGATAAATTTTATATATGAAGTAATAAGTGTAAAAACAATACCATTAGCAAGTGTGGTTGACATAAACCCTATTAACTTAATTATCTGCAGGGCTTCAATAGGTTCCTAATCATGTATTTCTAGAAGCAAACAAGTTGAAATAACTTATTCCCTTTAGACCTCAACTAGAAATACAGCAGTAAAGGTAACCATTTTTCTTTTATCAAACAATAAAAACACAAATTTGATTGTGAATAGAGGCAATCAAAGATGAGCTGGATAGATAACCTGAGGTTTTCCTGCTTTAAAATGATGCTAAGCAATTCCTCACTCTAGATCAGTAAATATTCAAAGTGATCTGAGAACAAAAATAAACCCACACAGCTTTACAATTTTAAAATGTTAATTAAATACAGATTAATATTCACTAGGCTTATGCTCTTTCAATGTTTCCCTAGTACTCTTTGTAACCCTAGATAAACTTAAT
Source organism: Dicrostonyx torquatus (assembly GCA_028555095.1). Classification (NCBI taxonomy): domain Eukaryota; kingdom Metazoa; phylum Chordata; class Mammalia; order Rodentia; family Cricetidae; genus Dicrostonyx; species Dicrostonyx torquatus. The sequence continues at coordinate 1,537,922 of JAQHUG010000079.1, forward strand.
CAACCAAAATGGCTTGTCTATTTTTATTACAACTCTTAATATCACTTATTCAAATTAAAACCAAATATATATTTTAGAAAGTACAGTAGGGAATGATGAGTGATGTGCAGCATCTAATTAGACACTTGAGATGCAGCAGGAATTGTTTTTAGTGAGGAGGGTGGTGCTGTTGGCCAGCATCAGCTCCACGGATCATGTATACAGCACTCGTGTATGAAAAGTAGTGCCCTCAGGTCTTTCTATATTAGCTTGTTGCATGTACACCTTAGCAACCCAAGGAGGTAGGAGTGTTGTAACCATCACTATATAATGTAAAAGGACACTGAGGCTTACAGAGGTTAAGTGCCTGAGTCGAGGTCTTTAAAGACCTCAGCCTCTCTGACCACAGTTATCATTCCTTGGTGTAATCTTTTCATGTGGTGCACACATCCATGGTTGGATCATTTACAAGCTTCATTCTGTTTCACTCATCATTTGGAACTTGATTATTTCTTAAAAGTAAAACTGAGGTTCCCCCCGCCAAAAAAAACACATGATAAAGTCTACTCTCAAAACATTCATTAACTCTTAATCTTATCGGCACAAAATTTATATACAATTGGTTTGATAAAGTAATAGTACAACAGTGATACCGCTAGCTAGCAGCTTTTCTCTGCCCATCCTCAAAAGTACAGATTCATTTCTCTCACCATCTCAAGTCTGTGTTGATTAAAGGCTGCAATGGCCTGAAGATGTGGGAGGTAAGTGAGAAATTGATTTGATAATAAATTATGGAAGGATGTAAAAAATTAGTGACTAAATTTTTTTTAAGTTTACTTTTTTATTTATTTATTTTTCAGGGCTGAAAGTAAAACCTAGGTCAGGTCAGCCTAACCTAGTGACTAAATTTTAATCCATTTCAGAAGTACATTTACGAAACACAAAATGGCCTTTGAATTAAGACCATTCCACCTAGATTTGGCAAAATATTTTCTGAGTATCCTTAAATTGGTCTTTTTTGAATGATATAACCGTGAAACAGTATCAATTAGTATTAATATTTCAAGTTCATGGTAACAGATGTGCAGAAGTAGAGAGCTTTCGTTTCATTGCCCACAACCATGTCCTTGAGATGTTGCCTTTTCTCCCAGGTGCAGTTTTCATTGGATGAAAAAAACTACAGTGGCAAAATTAAAACTCAACTGATTTAAACATAATGTTAAAAATCAAAGCAATGACTATCTCCAGATACCACTGCCCTTTAGTATCTCTGCTGTGGTTTATTCTCTGTTGATGTCTTTCTCAAGCTGTCCCCAAACACCAACAGTAACCCAGTCTTATATCATCTTGTGAAGTCACCCTTGGCAATAAGCAGAAAGCATCCTCTCCTCATTAGTATTAGCATAACCCTGGAATTGAAGGTAATTGGTTGGCTCACGCCCGAAGCCTGTCTCCAAATAAGTCACTGTGGCCAGAGAGATTTATTGTTCCAATTTTTAATTGCTACATAACACCCCTAACACTTGGGGCTCAAAACTGGCATTTTATTTCAGCCCATGATTTTATTCATCAGTAATTTGGATGAAATTCAGAGGGATAATTTTTTCTGCCCCACACGGTATTGACAGGGGTCATTTCATGGTGGTCCCTGTTCTCTGGAGATCTCAGTCTGGAAACAACATAGAATAAAGCACATTGGTCTAAAGACGACTGGAAAGCAGAGCTCAGCTGGGATTTTCCAATGTCCATATGTCCTATGTTTTCTAGTATGGTATGGTGAGGCAGTAAGATTTTTTCCAGAAAGAACAGGATTGATTACCCAAGAGAAGTTTCAAGAGACTTTTTATGCTGTAGTTTAGGACATCCCAAAGAGTCCTTTTAAATGTTTTCATCTGGAAAAGAGGTCACTGGGGAATGAAGCTCTACCTCCAAGGGGGACCTGAAACTAACTTTTTTTCCTTCAACAGTCTTTTACCTTACAAAGAGATAGATTGTTCTAATATGACAAGCCTGGGGCTGTGATTACCCCTGTTTCCAAGGGCTAGGGTTAGCTCTACCTGAAGTATATGGCCAATATTTCCTAAAGGAAAATCAGACATATTCCCAGGGGAAAAGAAAGAAAAGAAATTGGCACTTGTGTACATATAAGCAACAGCTCTGTAGCAAGTGGGTGCTTACATCATACAGCCTTGTGGTTCTAGTAGACATCATAAAACACAAAAAAAGACCAAACCCTGTGGTGATGAGCTGAACCTCATGCCCTACCATCTACTAACTTGGGCTAGTTTTTTGTGCCTCTTAGTCTTCCCTTCCTTTTCTATAAACTGTGGATAATAGTAACTGCTGTCTAGGGATGCAGAAGGTGCTGGATGAAGCCCCTGAGTTTTCACAGGGACGCTTCTCCCAGTCTCTCTCCTGAGGTGTGAGGCAGTGGACATGAGTTGATGTTAAAGCTAGCACCCCCTTTGAGGGCAGCATAAAATGTGGTGAGCTAAGGAGTTTCCAAGGGCTTTAAATGTAGAGAACCTTAATGTTATCTGCAAGCAGCAGTGGGCTCTACTTCCCAGAGGTAGTTTGCACTTTTCTTTGATCTGTAAAAGTAGAGAGATACCTGTCTTCATTCACAGGCAAGAGTGCTCTTATGCATATCTGAGGTGACACTTCCTTCTCAGCCTTTGAAAGTTGCCTCCCCTCAAAAGCAAAGCATTCAGGGCCAGTGGTCTTTATAAAGCATTGGAAGCCGCTGAACCCATCTTCATAATGGGATCAGAGGCTGCAGCTAGTTTTTATTTTTTCTTTTATTGGCCATTGCTGATAAAACTTGATTGCTTAATATTTTTTTCCTGGACATTCAGTGACTGGAAGCTGTCACCAAAATCCTGTGATTAAATTTGTCTTCAAATACTAGACCCATGACTTCTGAGTCTGATGCTTTTCATCATGGAGACAGCTCTGAAAGGGAAATGCTCTTCAGGAAATGTTACCTGGGGTTCTACATCTTTCAATGTGAATGCCAGATGGAACATTTAAGATAGGGATGTTGCAGCTCTTTCATATTTCAAACTTTCTTTTGTATATATTTTCAATTAATATATTTATCTCTTGAATTTGATCTAAAAAAATAAACAGTGATCTTGGATTAAAAGCCATTGGAATTTTATGTGGCATCTAAGGACAGCTACAATTCTTATCCTGTTCCTGGAAAAGGCAATAAAAAAGAGTACAGGAGGTTAGAAATATTTCTGTGTGTTCAGTGTGTAGAAGTCATGGACTGATAATAAATGAGGTTGTTTGTGCTAATAATTGAGGTGGTGCTTAAATAACAGGGAAGAATAGAATAAACATTTGTGGTGTGGGAGGTCCTTCTGTCCATGTGTTGCTTTTATTGGTTAATGAATAAAGAAACTGGCTTGACTTGATAGGGTAGAATAGAACTAGGTGGGGGAAACTAAACTGAATGCTGGGAGAGAGAAGGAAGAGCAAATAGAAGTCATGGAGCCTCCTCCAGAGACAGACATGTCGGAACCTTGCCAGTTAAATATAAAATACTGGAAATGGGTTAATTCTAGATGTAAGAGCTAGCTGGCAATATGCTTAAGTGGTTGGCCAAGCAGTGATGTAAATAATACAGTTTCTGTGTGGTTACTTTGGGAGTCTGGGTGGCTGGGAAATGAACAAGCAGCCTCCTACAACACATTTGCTTCTCTTTCTCTATTGTCTCTCTCTTCTCTCTCTTACTTCTTCAATATTTTTGATGTGTTTAAGAGGACAAAATCTGAGTGAATACTGTCATGTATGTAATAGCTCTCAAGCATTTGCCTCCAGTGTTCAAATACAAAGTAGGAACTCCTTAGGGAAATGACAGTATCTACCTAGTGAAAGTAACTATTTGTTATATTTGTTTTATTGACCATGGAGTTAATTATATATGTGACATGATACTATGATACAATAATACAACATGATATGAAGAGTTACTATCATACATATATATTGTGATATATACATATCACAATTCCTAAAAGTGATAAACTGTAAACTGTATTTTGAGATATCTCTCTCTCTCTCTCTCTCTCTCTCTCTCTCTCTCTCTCTCTCTCTCTCTCTCTCTCTCTCTCTCTCTGTGTGTGTGTGTGTGTGTGTGTGTGTGTGTGTGTATGTGCTATTGTCAAAGCCATGGTCATGGTCTTTCTCATGGTAGACAAATAATCTACCACTGAGATACAAAGATGTCTAGTCTTCCTATGTTTAAAACTCAAGTGGAGATCTTTGTTTCTCTTGAGCCCTTATACAGTTTCCTTGTCTAGGCTTCCTGTTAATCAACCAGAAATCCACACAGCTTTTAGTTCTCTTTTTGATCTCGGTGCAGGGACAGCTGTGCAAAGCACAGCCAAGCAACCTGCAGCAAGGCAAGCAATCAATGCTGAGCACGCCTCCTCCCGGCAGCTCCTGGTGCAGGAAGTACTAAGGAAAACAGACTGCATGTTCTTCTTAAATTGCCCAATGCATTCATGGCACCAGGTAGAATGAAGTTGCATTCTTCAAATATAGACCAGTGGCCAGAGAGTAAAAGTTCATCAGACAAAGGAGAGCTATAGCCAGAGAAGAAAGAAGGCTGTTCTGGCTTTAAGGGAGATCATGCCACCATTGGGGAGATGACTCAGGCGTTAAAAGCACTTCAGCTCTGACAGAGGACTTAGATTCTGTCCCCAGTACCACAAGGTGGTTCACAATCATGGGTCACTCCATTTCCAGGGGATCTGGTGCTCTTTTCTGACTTTGTAGGCACCAGATATACATGTGGTGCACATACATCCATGGAGGCAAACACTCATACAGATAACATTAAAATCTAAATGTTTTAATTCAAATTTTTTAAAGTGATCTTTCCATCAGCTTCTTTACACCTTTGATTTTTCTATACCAGTTCTGTAGTGCAGGGTCTACTTTATGAGGAAGGATGTGATCCAAGTCTACTTACACCAAAATAGACCCATCCCTACTATTGCCACCCACTCACAAACACATGCCTCCTCTTGCTTAAAAAACATCTAGCAATCAATACTGGCTGGAATATGACATGCTTGCTCACACTTCTGGGTTATATACAAACTTTACCTCCAATGAGAATACACATCTCAGCCTGAGGAGGTAGTGATTAGTAAAATGTTCGCCATGGCAACCTGAGTACCAGAGTTCAATCCATAGCACTCACATACCGAAGCCTGGCATAGTGGCATATGCTTGTAATCTAAGCACTGGGAGAGATGAAGATAAGCAGGTTCATGTAGCTTCTCTGCCAGCCAGTCAAGTCTTCTTGGTAGGCTCTAGGCCAATGTGAAATCCGGTCTCATAAAACAAGCTTGATGTCATTCAGAGAAATGATATCTGACCTCTGGCATCTACACACATGTGCACCCATACAGGAACAGTGAACACAAACACACACATACACACCAAGTGCCTGTAATTAATTCCTCCTCTAGATAATTTTATCTGTGCCATTACCTTTTTATTGTCACAGGACAATCTTACACCAATTAGATTTTAAAAGGGGGTATTTTATTTGAGGGGATAAAACTTACAGATCAATGTCCCAAACCACATTCCTCTGGTCGCAAACAAGAAACCGAGTTTAGCAGTCAGCATGGAAGTGGGAAGCAAGTTAACTTGGAGAGCTGTTGCGGCTCTTTTTAAAATGAAAACCACGCCCCACATTGGGCGGGTATCTTAGAAGCCATTGGCTGAAAGCAAGAGGGCTTAATCTCCCGCAGCACCTTTTTACTCTCTAATCATCTTTGTACACAGTTTGTGTTGATTGGTCCCCAGTTCCAGCCCTCCCTTACTGACTGTGTAAACAAGGGCCAGTCATGGCCTCTTCCTCTGCTAAATCTCTACCTCTCTGAACAGAGCAGTAGTCATATCTGCATCCCAGGACTAATTGGACATTTGACCCATCGAACTCATGGAGTTCAGTTACTGCAATACCTGGCTCATAGTAAGTGCTATATAACTATTATGATTTCAAACTACTATTCATTTTACTATCTCACTGAGCACATTAATGGCAATTAAATTATATTTTACATTAAGCTGAGAGCTTCTCAGTGGCATTTACTAAAATTAATCAGCTTATCCTCAGCCCTAACATAGCCCCAGGAATGTGTTTAACAGAACTGCACGAAAACCTGTCTAGATGAGGTCCCCTGATGACACTAATTACTGGTGATACTTAATCAATAGCAACAATAAAACTTGGCCATTGAGCATTCGCTTTGCACCCGGGTTTGATCTGGAGTTCTATGAGTAGTAATGCTGTCAGCACTGAAATAGAAACAAAACAGGACAATTCTGGCTCTGTGTCCCCCATTATTAGGAGACTTTGCTAGGGCCACTCTCATATACTCCTAGGGGTTCCCACTGCATGAGGTGTCTACATTGCCCATCAAAAGCCACCGCTAACTCCAGTCTCCTCTCCCAATACTCTCTACCTCCATCTGTCCTACCTGATCCCTTCTGTTCCCAACCCTACCAGCCACCAGTCCACCATAAAATCTATTTTTCCCCTTCCCAGGGAGATCCAAGTCCCCACCTCTTTGAACTCTCTTGTTAGTTAGCCTCTCTAGGTCTGTGGATTGTCCTTTACTTAATAGCTAATGCCCACTTATAAGTGGTTATATACCATGTTTGTCTTTCTGGGTCTGGCTTACCTCACTCAGGATGATCTTTTCTAGTTCCATCCATTTGCCTGTAAATTTTATGATTTCATTGTTTTCAACAGCAGTGGTGGCACAGAGTTGGTGGGAGTGACCAACCCATGACTGTTCCAACTTGTTGCCCATGCCACAAGAGGGAGTCTACACATGGCATTGCCTAGATGACCAGGAACCAGAGGCAAGACAGCCCAGAGACCCAGAATAGAATCAAACACAACAGGGGAAAAATGTCAAAGAAATTATTTCTAATATTTTGACTACTCATCAATCAATGCCTAGCCCAGTTGTCATTACAGGGTGTCATCCAGCAACTGATGAGAACAGATGCAGAGACCCACAGTCAAATGCTAGGTGGAGCCAGGGAAAACCACAGAAGGAGAGGAAAGATTACAGGAGCCGGAGGGATGGAGGACACCACAAAAAACACAGGCCACAGAATCAACTAAGCAGCTGATCAGGGCGTCACAGAGACTTACGTGATACAGGCCCATATGGATCTGAGCTAGGTCCTCTGCATAAGCCTTATGGTTGTGTAGCTTGGTCTTTCTTATGAAACTCCAAGAGTGGGAGTCAGGGAGTGCCTCTGACTCTTTCTGCCTGTTTTTGAGATCCTTTTCCTCCCACTGGGTTGCCACCTCCAGCCATAGTATGAGGGTTTGTGCCCAGTCTTATTGTATCTCATTAGGCTATGTTCACTGTTTTGTTTTGTTTTGTTTTGAATGGAAACAGGAGTTGAACTGGGATAGAAGGGAGGTGGGGGCACAGACTGGAAGGAGTGGAAGGAGGGAAACTACTGTCAGGATGTAATTATTAGACAAGAATAAAAACTTAAAAATAAATAAATATTTAACAAAAATAAATAAATAACAGTGACTGGAGAGATGGCTCAGTGGTTAACAGAACTTACTGCCCTTACGGAGGAACTGGGTTCTGTTCCCAGCACCTACATGGCAGCTTGCACTCAGTTCCAGGGAATTCAACACCCTATCTTTATACCTCCATGAGCATTGTGCATGTACAAAGAATCAGTGGAGATAAAACATCCATGCAAATAAATAAATATTTCACAAAAGAAACAAGAAAACTGAGGCTTAGTTAATATTTTGCCTAAGATCCTACAGCAAATGAAGAATTTGAAGTCAATGTCTGTCTGAGTCCAGATATTCCATTCTTAACTGTGTTTTGATGATCTGATACTCAAGAAGTTGATAGAGTAGGTGTATATCTGTATGTATATGTGTAATAGATTTCTGTTGAGTTACTTCTATTTTTTAGATTATTTATTTTGTATGTATGAGTGTTCTGCTCCCATTTATGTATGTGTATCACATGCAGTCTTAGTGCCCACAGAGACTAGAATAGGGCATAGGATCCCTGGAACTGGCATTATAGATGATTGCAAGGCACCTTGTGGGGTGCTGGAAATCAAACCCAGATTATCTGTAAGAACAATAAGTGTTCTAAATTGCTGAGCCTTCTCTCCAGCCCCAGCTGATAAGCTCTTAAATAAAGCTTACAGTGGTACTACTATTTGCATCCAAATTATGTAGTCATCATACTCCTCAGGACCATCCCCAGAAAGAGTTATAGAGGCTACAAATGATCTTAAATAAAGCATAAACTTCTGGTAGCTTCCATTTTAAAAATTCAAACATCAAGTTAGCCTCAGGTATTCCTAAACTCAGTCTGGCAGTGCTCAAGAATGCGGGTCTTGGACCACCACTTGATGAACTCTTACTCTCTAGCAGAACCACTCCAAGGGGGGAGGCGGTTGGTACAGGATGCCCAGGATCACAACACAGTTGTTTAGCAACCAGTCCACAAAGAGAGTCACTCCTTTTCTGAGAAGTCAATGGAAGTCCCGGGACTGATTCATTAACTGCTTCCATTCCCATCCTTATGGAACATGGAGATAAGCAGGGAGGAATATGTAATTAGGCCAGTGCTAAGTCACCTTGATTTGAGAGAGAGAGAGAGAGAGAGAGAGAGAGAGAGAGAGAGAGAGAGAGAGAGAGAGAAGGTGTCCCTAAGGGTTGGCCAACTGTTTCCGTTAGAGCGGGAAATGTGGAGTTATTGCTCGGCAGAAAGATGGCAGCTGACAGTGGACCACAAAGCTGGTTTCTGGTTCACTTTCATTTGTCTGTAACGCTCTTGAGCTTTTATGCAGCAACTACTTCTGTAGTTAACATCGGTGATAAAACTAAAGCCCATTTTAGATATCAAATATTCTTCTACTCCCAAATAATATGTACTGGTGTGTGTACATGAAACCAGATATTCATCATCTTGATCTAAAACACAGCGCCTGAAACCTAGATTACCACTGAGTTCTGAGTATCCATCTGAAGACTTTCTATTGACTACCAATCACTGGCATGATCTTAGGAGATGTGAGCTTTAATGGAAATCAGATCCTCAGAAAAATAGTATTCCCATGACAGAGGCCTCAAGGACCCTCTGTCTCTTTCTGTCCTGTGAAGATGTGACAAGAAGACACTATATGAACCAGAAGTGGCTCAGCATCAAGCCATGAACATGCCGGTGACTTGCTCTTCTCTTTCTTAAAAGTGACCTATGAAATTCTGTGTTTCAAACTATAAGGTCATGGCATTTTGTTTTAGCATCCAAATAGACTAAGATAATTGCTCACCGCTACCTCATAGTCTTGTCGTAACTAGTTTGCCTAGGAGGATACATTTAGAAATGAGTAAGTTTTTTGTACTGTGGACTTCCTTCATTAGTTTGGGTGATTCTAGAAAAGCATCATAGCCTGGAGGCCTGCCGCACATCAGAAATCCATATCTGTCCAGGCCAAACAGACTGGAATGCCAGTGTGAACAACCTCAGGTAAAGAGCCTTTCTAGGTTGTAAGCTGCCAACTTATTGCTACCTTCTTGTGAAAGACAGCAGAGAAAGCTCTTTGGGGTCTCTTCTATGAGAGCAACGATTCCATCCTTGAGGGACCTGTCCTCAAGTCCTCTTCTCAGAGGCCCCACCTCACATCACGTTGCAGATCAGGGTTTCCACATAGGAACTTGGAAGTGTGGGAGCACAAACATTCAGTTATGGCACGGACATCTCTATTCAGCAAGAGTGCTGCAGTGAGGTTTGTGATTCCTGAAAGAAGGGCTCATGGCCATCACAGTGTTTGCCTTCCTCAGAATTTCACGGTAAACCATGTTTCTTCACCGAGCATTTCTTTCCTCGAGAAAAGTTGTCATCTTAAAGCGTGACATGAAAATGGCTTTTGCTTTTAGTGCTTGGTCTGAAGCCAGCTTGAAAAACTCAGAGCACAAGGGAAGAGTGAAGGTGGTGCACACTGGCCTTCCCAGCAAATCCTGTCAGTTCCCAAAGCTCTTCAGTCTCGCTCACTGTGTAGGGTATATTTCAGCCTGACACTGGTAGAACAGAAAATAACCTTAAACAAGCATCTGAGAAATTTTACCAGACCTTCTTCTCTTCTTCTGGCTGCTATTTTTTCATTTTTTATTTTTTATTGATTTTATTGAGCTATACATTTTTCTCTGCTTCCCTCCCTGCCCCTTCCCTCCCCTTCAACCCTCTCCCATGGTCCTCATGCTCCCAATTTACTCAGGTGATCTTATCTTTTCCTATTTCCCATGTAGATTTTTTTTTTTAATTTTGATGCCTGATGCTGTCTCCCAGTTTTTTACCGAGATGTAGCCAGCCTCAAGAAGTGCTTCCCCGGCACCAGTTTTTATATGGTGCCCTTTTCTGCTGGAATCATGGCAGAGAATGGAAAACAGATCTTAATTGCTAAGTAAAATTAAACTTAGCTTCTCTAGATCATAACAATTAGAAATACTCCATTGCAAGGGTACTAGATTGTAATTAAGAAAACCCGTCACCACTGACACTCAAGCGTTCCAGGCAAATGCCTGATTTACATACAGCTGCGCCCATCCTGCATCTTCTGCATCTGCTGTGTCGAGAAGGACATTGTAGTGATGTACGCAAAGTGGAGGCACACATAATAATCAGGGCAGAAAGTCACGCTCAGGGTTTCCAGTCAGTCAGCTGAGTGTTTGAATTGTAATATTAAAATATTCTGCCCTCAATCATATTCTTTGTGCATATTCAGTGCTAAATGAGGGGTGATGGCAGTGTTCTGGCTTTGTACTTTGTATGCCTAGATCCATCCATTTTTGAAGTCAGTCCACAAGTGCTCCCAGAGTACATTGGAGTCCCACAGGAGTCTGTTCAGCAGTAAGTACGAGGATGCTTAAACAATAGGAACTGGTATTCTTAGGCAGCAGCCTGCAACAGACACTGAGTAAGCTAAGTGCCAGTTCTGAGCGATTTTATGAATTCCCCTTGAAGGTGCCTGTAGTTGCAGCTACCATCTCTACATTCAGTAGACACACCTACAAAGCCAGGAGTCAGAAGACGGAAAACCAGGCCAGAAGCAAATGCTTTCTGCTGACAGGAAATGAGGACTTTTCCAGAACACTCTCCCTAAAAGACCTTAGTTGCTTTTATGGAGCAGAACTGCCCAGCCTCAGTCACAAGGAAATTATTTTTGTGTCAAGATTCTGGAGTAGGAATTATAATGGAAGAAAAGGCTGGGAAATGGCTTTTCTGTAGCCAATTTACAGTTCTGGCCACAATTTCAGTGTGTCATCTGCTCTGTGTGGAGCCTTAAACACACAGATGGAGACGTGTAGTCCCTGGCCTTCAGAGATTTATGGCCTAGTGTGGAGATAGATATATGGGGAAAGAAACACTTCAGCTTTTGAAGCCGTAGGAAAAACACAACCTAAAAGAAGACTGAAGTTTGGTCAAGGCAGGTCAAGAAAACTATTACAGTGTTAGGGAACGTGGGACAATTAGTTATTTCTCTCTCGTGCAAATTCAGTGGTGGAATGAGTCAGTCAGTCTCACATGGGAGGTGGGAGGGGAAAGGAACTCTAGAGGGTCCCGGCCCCAAGAAATTTG